>OVAN01000055.1:0-108287 GCA_900406275.1 Anastatica hierochuntica
TAAGGCTTTTATTTGGGTTTTTAGACTTAGGTTTTTATTTTAATTTGGGTCGGAAATTAAGTCCAATTTTTAGGAGGTTTGGCCGAAAATTCCTTTTCTCTTTGGGAGAGAATTTTTGACAATCTAGGTTAGTTTTAGGGTTTTCTTTTTCTATTTAAGGCTTTCTAGATTCATTGTTTAGGGACAACCAATTTCATAGCTAATAAAGTTTTCTAANCTTCAGAGATCTTGGGTTGCATCATGTAGTGACTTTAGCTTTCTCCAAAATTTAGAAATCTGTATACAGATTTGTTTTATGGAACCTCCGATTTTTTTCCGAACTATAGATTTGTCTATATAAATGAAGCCATAATTTATTAACATATCACATATTTAATTTTTCACATATTTTTCATCATTGATGCTACATAGTTTTATGTGTCTCACAGATTTTTTTGTAAAACCATTGAAGATTTATTCTACTTTACTACAGACTTTTTGTGCAATTACTACAGATTTTTCAAAACACCACAGATTTTCTTTGACGTATTTTTTTTTGATCGAAAAAATTGTAAAATGACACTACAGATTTTTTTTCTCTTAAAAGTTTGTAGTTTGGCGACAGATTTTTTTTTGAAAAAAGTTAATTGCTAGACTTACATCAAGTGGCTATATATTTATTTTATGTTGCTACAGAGTTTTAGAGAGTCACAAATTTGTATGCTTTGACTACAGAGTTTCTTTTGTCATGATGCCACAGATTTTTCTCTAACTAGAATAATACAAAAGTTTTTTTTTCGTCACTACAGATTTGTGTTACAGATTGTTTCACTGCTTTTTATTTTTCTATATTTTATTTTCGTTGCTACAGATTTGTATAATAAACTACTGAATTAAACAACAATAAAATAAATATGTAATAGCATCTAAATTAAATTTATTTATTAATTTTAATATTTTATGTTTTATCATAATTTATATTTATATTTCAATCTATTAATATTTTCATTAAAAATTTATGTTTTTTTATCAACCACACACACCAATTCGGAGGAGAAGAATCTACAAATATGAAATCGTAAAAAATGTACGGGATCTTCGAGCCAAACTATCTGCTTTTGTATTCGCCGTACACGAAATGAGTGACATCGAGAAGCCTGGAAAGTATCCACGTAGAAGTTGATAAATCCTGAAGTTGTGTATGTAGGGCTGACCTATCGCCCGAGTGTTGAATAATACTGATAAGGTTCGCACAGTCAGTCTGGAAGAGTTGACAGTCAATACTTCGATTGTGAAGTTCTAACATCGCCCATAACAAAGCTTCCAACTTTAAGTGGAGTGCTGAAAGCACTACAAGATAACATAGGGATTGTGAGGAAGCTTTTTCTTGCAGTTTCCTCGCAAAATAAGATTTGCGATGAAAAAATCCGAGTCACGATACGTTAGTCGCAAACCAGAATTACTCGCAGTTTCCTCGCAAAATTTCGAAGAAAGGATTCTGTCGCATTTTCCTCGCAAATTTGCGACCAAACTGCGAGTAATAATTTTGCAAGACAATTGCGACTCAATTGCTCCGGCAGCTGGTTTTGTTGCTAGTGGTGGTTTTGCTGCTGTTGCTGGTTTTGCTGCAGTTGCTGCTACTGGCGGTCGCGCTCCTCGTTTAGTTGCTGTTGTGCCGCGTAGAATTGTGCGAAGCCCAGGTTGTTCGCCATATAATCGAAAAGTTGGGAATGAGAGTTAACCTTCTGTATTAAGATGGTTAACTCTTTCTGGGTCTCCATCAGCGCATGCTCAGCCCTCTGAAGTTTCGCCTCAAGCTTGGTCGGGTTGATGCGGAGAAGCTGAACACCATACGCCGCAAAAGAAGCCTCGGACTGCAGAGAACCCACGCAAAAAAACTAGTCTTTCGACCAAGGAGCGACCTATAATATAAAGTAATAAACATTAATATTCAATATATAAAAATAAATAAACCATAAGAATTTTGTATTAAAATATATGACTACTAACCTCAGCGAAAATCTGGTTCTTCTCGAACTATGATAGGCCTTCGGACTGGTCCGAGCTATCAAGTTTCTCCATCGATAGCTCAATTTTGCCCGCATCAATCTGAGTGTTGACCATGTTGAAGAGTCGCACGGACTTCTCATCCATGAAAGTCCCGTCTAACCACCTCTTCGTCTGTACTAGCACTGCTAGAAGATCGACAGTGTCGGACTGTGTAGCTATAGCCTTATTTAAAAATATAGTTCATTTTGATTTTATAAGTAAACTAATAATATTAATTAAAACTAATTATTTAATTAATTATTTAAAGAATTTAAAAAACAAAACTTACAATATTTGACTCTTAGCTTGAAGAAGTGATGGTCGGCCCGGTGGGTCGCGTCATTCACTTGTGTCCCCGGATTCTTCGAAGCCGAGACACACTGACTTAGTCCAAGAGATCCCCCTTCCCAATGTGCGACTAAACCGACCCAAACGTCGTGGTCCATCCAGATCGGTTTCCAGTCCCGATCTTCCTTCCACTTCTTCTTCCAGCGACCGTCTTTGTCTGAGAGGTGCGCCCAGTCCCAGTTGTATGTTTGCTGCCCAAAAAAATTATTAAATAATAAATAATTTAAAAATAAATAGAAAAAACTTTAAATTTTTTTAAACTTACGACGAACGCTTCGAACCAACAGTCGACAGTCGCTCGCAGAGTCTTTGTCCAGCTGGTGTACGGCGCAGAGTAATGGCGCTGGAAGATCTTCATAATGGACTGAGTAACAGAGTCATCTTCGTTGAACCTGAAACAAAGAATAAAGAATTGACTAGTTAAAAAAAGAAATACTTGATACAAATATAAAATATAAAAATTTTAATATTATCAAATTGTCTCTGTAGGTCGGTTTGGGTGTAGAAGCGGCAAAGATACCCAGCCCGGACTACGAAGTAGTTCCTGGAGAGTCATCTCGGGTAGTCGTGCTGCCTGGGCCGCTATGGACCTCGCAATTTGCGTCGTTGGCTATTGAGATGGTGTCATGACCAGAATGCATCCAGAACTCGTACTGGCCGGCGGACCGCTGAAGAAAGGTCTGGTACGATGTCTCGTCAGTCTACATATTTAATTAAATTAAATATTTGAGTATAATTTTATATAATTTTTTTAAAACTTAAAAATTAATATTTTAAAAAATTTTAAAATCTAAGGTATCTTTATTTTGGTTGTTTTATACATAATTCCTATCTAAACCATCTAAATATACAAGTCATAAAACCTAACTATCCAAAAATCTATCAGATAGTAATAAATATGTAAACTAATTAAAACACTTACCATTTTGGAAGTTGTAGAGAGGTTGAATGGAGTGAGAGAGATGTAGCAGAGAGAGAGTGTAGTTTGTAGCAAATGAGAGGGGAAGGGGGATAGCTCGTATATATAGGGGTTTTGAACCTTCGCAAAGCGGTCGCAAATTCCTTGCAAAATTGGCGTTACAAGTAAATATTTTTTATTTTGCGAGGAATCCTCGCAAAATTTGGGGATCCCTCAAAAAATTTCATTATCCCTCTATGCGATTTCCCTTGGCACCAAAATTTTGCTAGGAATTTGCGAGCAATCCTCGTAAATTTTCAAATATTTTTAATTGGACCGCTAAAAATTTGCGAGGAATTTGGGAGGATTCCTCGAAAATTCCTCGGAAAAATTTTCAAATATTTACGGTTTAGGGTTTAGGATATAGGGTAAACGCTTGCGAAGAATTTGCGAGGATTCCTCGCAAATCTTGGTTAAATTTTAAATTTATCCTTCTTCTTAGAGTCCAAGTTACTTATATAAACCTTGTGAAAAGTAATTTGACTTTTCAAATTCTTTTTCATATAAGTCATTTTCATCTTCAAAGACCATGTATGTACTCACAATAACTAACATGCATTTAATTTCAAAATTATTACAAAAAACAAGGATTGACGACAGTTAAGGTTATAACTCTAAGGTTGACAAACACATCCAACAATCATTTATTATACAAACATAAATATATAACATATATCAACCATTATCAGAGTCATCATAATCAGATACATAAATGGAAATGTTTTCATCGTCAGATTCTTCCTCTTCGTCATCAGTATCATCCTCTTATTCAAGCATAGTGTCTTCGTTATCGCTTGATTGTACATCCTCAAATTCACACGTTGATGGGTCTACATGTATGACATCGTCGGTGGATTCTATCGGAATATAATAGTCGTCTCTTCTCCTGGTATATCATTTTGTAACACAATGTCTTCTTAAGCTCCAATTATACAACCCCTTGGACTTACATGGATAACAGAAAGCCATTGCTCACGTCGTTCTCTTATTCTTGGATATGGGACGAATGTCACTTGTTCTGCTTGCGAAGCTAGAACAAATGGTTCGAATTTGTTATACCGTCTGTTTGCGTTTACGTCTGTAACGCCCAAATTTTCCACTCGAACTCCTCGGCCGACAGTTGGATCATATCAGTCGCACTTGAATAATACGCATCGTAAATTCACCATTCCTGGGTAACTGACTTGTAGAATCTAGTTAATCACTCCGTAGAAGTCCGTTTCCCCCACATACGTAAATCCCCTAATTTGCAGTTTCCTCCAACAACCGTGTTGATACGTATGAAATGTATACCCGCGGGTAAAATACATTGGTGCAGTGGCTATCTATGAAATTGGACCTTGTACGAATTCATGGAACCAAAAGGGGAAAGGAACATCGCTATATCCATTGTTGACATGAAATTATTGTCATGTTAGACGAGTTAACGCATCAAAAACATAGCATTGTTAAACGTTGTCAAAACTTACGGTGATATCCACTTAGCGAGATCTTTGTTTTTGTACTTCTCGTACTCCTTTTCCGACAAATTGGGATAAGACGTACGAATTTGTGTATCAAATAAGTTGCAATAATTAATTTATTTTTACTATAATTAATCTATCTAATTTTAATTAACCACTTTAAATAATTAATTAATAATGGCATGTGTGCCTCTCTAGTGGTTACACGAAATCACAGTTACGTAAAATATACGTGTGTGCACTGTGAGAATATGCAAAATCTTCCCACCAAACTTCCTTCACCTACCCGGAAAGTCGTCCAATTTGGGAGAATATGTCAGGCACATCCGGAACATTGAACGTTTGTGCGACGCCGCCATCGTCAATATCGCCGAGGTCTATTTTTCTTTGTTTGCACAGTTGGGCCGAAGTAATACTAAGTAAAGTGAGAAGTTTCCTCAGTTAAGCTTCCAGCAACGATCGAGCCCTCGACTCTTGCAAGGTTTTTTGCTTCCCCTTTTAAGTATTTCATATATCGCTCAAAGGGGTACATCTATCTATAATGGACGGGACCGACTAGTGACGCTTCGTGCAAGAGGTGAATCGGAAGATGCTCCATAACATCGAAGAAAGGCGGGGAAGTATTTTTCCATGTTGCAAAGCATTACCAGAATGTTATTTTCCATCTTCGCAATCTCATCCTCAGTCAAAGTCCAGGCACATAAATTGCGGAAAATTAGTCCAATTCCTAAAATCAATTCCATGTGACTGAGTAATTATATATATATATATATATATATATATTAGTGCATATACAATTACTAAAATATATACATTAATTCAATGTAAAAGTAAGATATGTTACTCGTTATTGCTTCGTGAAAATGTTGTGAAAGTAACTCGTGTAGGACAAAAGGTAGGAGCCATTGCATAAATACATGGTAATCGTGGCTTTTCATGCCTGAAAATTTTTGTCCCTGCTCAAGGCACCTTGAGAAATTTGATACATACCCATCTGGAAATTTCATGGAAGATTCTGCCCAATCAAATAGTGCTCTCTTCGTTGCTTCTGTTAATCGGAAACAAGGTACTAGTAATTTCCCATCACTTGTAATGTGTAAGTCTCTCCTAGCACAAATGTCAACCAAATCACGTCTAGACTTGACATTAAATTTCGTCTTACCCTGCACATTCAGAAGCGTCTGCGTGATATTTTTGAAAAACATTTTCTCAATGTGCATCGCATCAAGATGTGCCGAACCAATTGATCTTTTCATTATGGGAGTTCCCCGAAGATGCTCTTTTTATGCCAATTGTGACTTCCCAAATATCCATCAGACATGTTTGCTCTACTGTGCCAATTTCCGCCATGCTTTACGGTTTCTTGAGCACCATAATACTCAATTTTCTCCAAGACAATATTACCACTCATAATACACTGGGGCTGAAAGCTTAACTTTGTTCTTCGTGAACAATTTCTTGTTCCTCCTGTATGGATGAGACATTGGAAGAAAGCGATGATGACAATCAAACTAGCAAGGTTTACATCCATGCTTAAGTTGAAATGCGCCAGATTGATGTGCACAGTAAAGACATGATAACCTTCCATGAGTTGTCCACTCTTATAGCATTCCGCATGCGGGAAAGTCGCTGATGGTCAACATAAGTACCGTGCAGCTTAAAGTTTCGTTGTTGTGATTGGTCGAATGTACGAACATCTGCATACCATAAGTGTTGCAACTTATGGATTACAGATTGGAGAAAAACGTCTAAAGATTTCTTCGGGTGCTTAGGATCGTGCACTAAAATGCTCATGAACAGAAATTCCCTCTGCATGCACATTTTCGGTGGAAGATTGTACGGCGTCAAGAAGACAGGCCACAATGGGTAGTTTCTACTGGATATTCCGAATGGACTGAATCCATATGTACACAAACCAAGATACACATTTCTGCACACATTAGCAAAATCAGGGTATACCGTCTGAAAGTGTTTCCATGCTTTCGCATCAGACGGATGTGTAATCTCTCCATCTCCAGTTGTATGTTGTGCATGCCATCTCATGGCAGCCGTTGTTTTTCTGAAATATAGAGACGTTTCAGCCTATCGGTAATTAGCAAGTACCACATCCGCTGAAATGGTACGCATGTACGTCCACTTGTAGGTTGATATCTCGGTTTCCCACAAAAGTGACACTCCTGCAACTTTTCATCATCTTTCCAAAATATCATGCAGTTGTCGACGCATACATCAATCATTTCAGAAGGTAACCGAAGACAAGAAACCAATTTCTGAATTGCATAATAAGACCCAACCGAATTATTATCCGCAGGCAAATACTCTTTAATTAAATTAGCCGATGCATCCATGAAATTCTCAGGTAAGTTGTAATCACTTTTAGTTGTTGTCATCATCCTAGATACCAATGATAATTTAGACCGACCTTCTCTACATCCATCGTAGATAGGTTGATTAGCAGCGTCTAACATACCATAAATTTTTTAGCATCTATGTTTGGTTCATCATAACATGGAACATCAGCAAATGTAGCATTTTCATCAAATTCATATGATGTTTCCTGAAATACATCTGTAACCATATCATGAAACATATTTTCTGATTCTTGCTGATGATGACTAGTTCCTCTATTTAGGTTCCCACGACTCGAACTACTACCTTCTTCAACATTACAACTTTCTCCATGCGAAACCCATAAATAGTAATTTGGTGTGAAACCTCGATTAAATCAATGTCTCTTTATGTTATCTATTGAGATATGCTTCTTGTTCTGACATTTTCGACAAGGGCAGAAGATTTTACTATTCTCTTGCGTAAGGGGATTGTTTGTCGCCTTATAGATGAATTCGCGTAAACCGTCATGATACTCTTTTGTTACTTCACCGATATCTAGATCTCTTTGCTTATACATCCATCCTCGTAAGGAAAAATTTTCATTCTCTGAACCCGACATTTTTTTCTATGATGTTTTGTTTTGTTTTTGGTTTTGAGAATTTGTTATTGAAATGGGAGAGGGTGGAGTTGTATATATAGAAAAAAAATTTGCTATGCATTTTCTAGGAAAATGCGAGTGCCAAATTTGAGACGAATCTACGAGGATTTTGCTAGGAATTTGCTCGAAATTTGCGAGGAAGAAGTCTCTTCGCAAATTTTTGTTACTCATATGCAAAACGTGGGTACCTAAAAATTATTTATTCTCGCAAATTTGCGAGAGATTCGCTAGAAACAATTGTTCTCTCACTGTTTCCTCGCAATTCTGTCGCAAATTTGTGAGTGACCATTTTTCCTCGCAAATTGCTCGCCTATTTGCGAAGAAATCACGAGGTAATTGTTTACTTGCAAATTTGCGACAGAATTGCGAGGAAACATTTTTCAAAGCAGTTTTCTCGCAAAATCCTCGAAAATTTGCAAGGAATCATGTTCCTCGCAAATCTTCCTTGCAAATGACGTGTTTTCTTGTAGTGAAGGCTTCGTCGCTGTCATTTCGCCCCCATCAAAATGATCTTGTTATCTTTATCAGTGCATATCCATCCAAGTCTAGAAGTGGGGACTGATTTTTTCCAGGAACAATCTACCCGGCATATTAAACCATTTATGATGTTAGTTTCCACTAAAGATTGTTCCTCATCCGAAGAGGGTAGAATATGCGCTTCTTTCCAAGATATAGAATATGTCTCTGCATTCCGAAAAATGTCGTCCACATCCAATTGTACCCCTTGGAAGATTTTTCTATTTCTTGCTTTCCATTATAACCATAATATCTATGGGAAAAAAATCATAGCGCTCCCTATCTCGATCCTCAAAGGATTCTGCCAGAAAAGATAGTCCATACTAGTGTAAATTGTATTTGATGGAAAGGCCTCCATCCTTTCCGAATTCTTGCAGAAGTTCCAAATCTGCAAAACCGAGGGACACTCAAAAAATACATGATTAATTGTTTCCTCAGCACAACCACACCATTTACATATTGTATCACAACAAACTCCTCTATTAACTAATTTTGTGGCTAACGTCAAAATCTCTATGATAATTTGCCAAAGAAGAGGTTGTATCTTCAGAGGGAATTTTATTTTCCATGTGAACGCTTTCAGAGCTTTCAGGCCTGGTCTCCATCCATTATTATTAATTCGAGTTATCTCAACAGAGTTAAGAAGTTTATATTCTGACTTAACCGTATATTGACCCGATTTAGTATAGTGTCAGACCAAACCATCGTGTGTAATGGTACGGCTAAGATGAATGCCCCGAATAAATTCTACATCCTCGTGATTGAAAAATTCCTGTAAAAGTGGCAAGTGCCAATCCCTCGTCAATGGGTCTATCAACTGTTGAACTTGCAGCCCAGGGTACCAAGCACTGCCCCGACCTCTCGCCGGTCGCGGATTAATATCCGGAATCCATGGGTCATGCCAGATCGATGTATTTACTCCAGAACCTATTTGTATCCTAACCCCCTGCCTAAGTAACTCTTGGGAGGAATAAATACTCTTCCAGTCGTAAGAGGGTGAGTGAAGTTTCTTAGCGTTTAATGGATGTACTTTGCAAAAATATATGCCTCGTAATATCCGAGCAACCAAAGACTCAGGAAACTGAATTAGTCTCCATAATTTTTTTGCCAATAAGGTTGTATTGAAATCCTCTAAAGATTTGAAGCCTAAACCTCCATTCTCTTTTGGGATACATAATTTGTCCCATGCAACCCAATGGAGACTGCGATTATATCCATTGGAGCTCCACCAGAATTTTGAGATCGCACTGGTTAACTTTGTTGTTAACACTTGGGGAAGCTTGAAACATGACATGAAATAATTGGGTAATGCAAGAGCAACTTATTTAATCAGAATCTCTTTGCCCCCTTTTGAAAGGAACTTGGATGATCATCCATTAACTCGGTCTCCTAATCGTTCTCTTACATAATTAAAGATCTGACTCTTGGACCCTCTCAAACTTTCAGGAATCCCTAGATAGGTACCCATACCACCTTCTTTCGTGATACCTAGAAGGTTCTTCATTGTCCCCTTGGTTTGTTTGGGGACATTTTTTCTAAACATGACCGATGACTTATCAAAATTTATTACTTGTCCCGAGGCTGCCCCATAATCCCGTAAGACATCCAGGATAGCTTGAAACTGCAAAGCCTCTGCCTTACAGAAGAAAAGGTTGTCGTCAACAAAGAGAAAATGTGATATTGTCGGACTATGACGTGATATCTTTATACATGTTATGGTATTGTCCAATTCTTTCCATTTTATATTAGCGATAAGGACCTCCGTGCAAATAATGAAAAGACAAGGTGATAAAGGATCACCCTGTCTTAAGCCTCTTTGTGGCACAATGTTCCCGGTAGGTGTACCATTAAAAAAGACTGTAAGATACAGACTTAATACACCACATTAACCAAAAAGTACACACATGTCCAAACCCCAACTTCCGTGGAACTGCTTCTAAGAAAGATCATTCGATACGGTCATAAGACTTACTCATTTCCGTTTTAATGGTCATAAACTCATGCCGACACATCTGGTTAGTACGCTGGCCATGAAACATTTCTTGGGCAATCAAAATATTATCTGTAACCAACCTTCGTGAGACAAAAGTCGATTTTGTCTCTGAGATGACATGCGGAAGGAGATTTTTTAGCATCAGGCACAAAACTTTGGAGAAAATTTTATATCCCACATTACATAAACTAATTAGTCGAAGTTCCGTCATTCTCTTCGGTTGGTTCGTCTTTGGTAAAAGACAAATATTTGTCACATTTAGACAAGCATCGAACCTACCATTCGTGAAAAAATCCCGGACCAATTTAATCAGGTCATCCTTTAAAATCCCCCAATAGTGTTGAAAAAACGACCTGTCATCCCATCAGATCCAAGGGCTTTTTCAGGGTGCATAGCAAAAAGTGCATATCATACTTCCTTTTCCGTAATATCCATAGTTAATATTTGGTTCATTTTTTCCGTAATAACATGATCAACATTCTCCATAACCCGTGTAAAATTGCCCGTCCCAAAAGTTTGAATAAATCATTAAAATAGTCAACCGCTATATTTTCATTCCTTCCGGTGTTTCTTCTCATGCTGCTTGTGAACTAAATAATCAAGATATTTGGTTTCGTGCACGCCTTTGTTTGGTTGAGGCATGAAAAATTTTGTATTTCGATCTCCTTCTTTCAACCATAAATTCCTACTCTTCTGTTTTCAGTAAATTTCTCTTCTTTATAAGCCTCATGAAGTTTCCTTTTAATGTCTACAATAATATCCTGAGAAAGAGAATCATCAATTTGAGCTTCCTCCAATTTAACCTTCAGCGCTTCAATCTTCTCCTTGCCTGGTGGGACGTTATTTTTTCTCCACCATGAGATCGAGTTTCTACAATTATGTATTTTATCCAAAAAGGTTGGCACCCTGAAATTCCTTGTTCGTTGCCACTCATTCGCTATAGCCTCTACAAAACCATCATTTCCAATACATCTCTTATCAAACCGCAAATTTTTGTAATATTTTCCACTTTGTAATTAAATTTTAATAAAATCGATCGATGGTTAGACCCAACCCTTGCTAAATATTCTACCTTTGACTAAGAAAACACATTGTGTCAATCTTCCTTGCCAACAGACCTGGCATTTTGTTTATTTCGCGTTCTTTTCAAGGACAACCGGTCTTTGCTGCACTGAAATTCTGTCATTCCACAATGATTTAGCATTTAGTTAAAGGGAATAAAAGATGCCGCTGGACGCATGTTTCCTCCTTTTTCTCATGATTTCCAGTTAATTCATTTAAATAACCAATTATTACCCAAGGTTTGGTTTTTTAATTCATCTAGTTTTAATTCATTTAAAAATTTTTGTTTATTTTCTATGATTTATTTAAATTAAAAAAAATTATTTCCTTTTAGTCACTTTTGAAAATTAGAAATAATTTTATTTGATTTTAAATAACTTTTGTTAATTTTAGAAATTAAAATTTTTAATATTTTCATAAAATTTTAATACGTTTATTAATGTTTCTTATTTTTATTAATCTTAATATGTCTTATTATTTTATGTCCATTTTAATTATTTCTAATATAATTTTTATTATAAATTTTTATTTTTAATTTTTAATATTCGTTTTTATTAGTTTTCAAATAAATTTTTATTTTTATATTAATATTTTTATTTTGATTTTACATAAATTTTTATTTATAATTTACTTTTTTTTAAATTGTTTTTAGTAAAGTTTTTTTTGTTATTTTTTATTTTTTTCCTTTTTTCAATTAGTGTGAAAAATAAAACCTAATGACATTTTTGAAATAATGATGAATATTTAGGTTTAATGGTAAATTGCCAAAAGATTAGAGTTAGTTAAATAAAGGACTGTTATTTTAAAAAAATTTAAGTTTTTAAGTGTTATTCTATGTAATTTTTTCTATATTCTTTAAACCCCAAAAGATGAATTCTTATGTGGAGATGGTTACACGTTTTCAATGTTAAAGAAAAGAAGAGATCATGTAAAACATATCCCGCATCGGAAATTTAGATAGACCTAAATAATTTACAAGTGACATTGAATAATCTGCTCATTGTGAAGTGATTTTGAGTTAGAAGTACTAAAATTTAATGTATCATTAGAGAAATAACTGGTTTAAGCCTACAGGTTGGATAATCATAGTAACATTTTGAACATGCCTCAAAATATTGTTTTAGCATATGTATACGATAGCTCTTCCACGATTTATCACATATCTTTATTTGATGTTTCCTTATTTCATCTTCTCGCCACAAGAAAGTTGTAGAAACTCACTTTTCTCTGTGACATATTGCTCGGAAACAAAACATCTAACTAATAAAAAGGACTACTATAAGCCTCTCCATATATCCACATCAGCTTGATAAAGAAGCTCTTCTCCTCATGCCACGTCAGCATTCAACGCTTTACTGTTTGGATTACGAACGTCCTGCTGTTTTGAAGAAACTCTATTGCCAACACCCACCGATTAAATGGCAGCCCCTTAGTTATTAATTAAGTTTATTAAACGAAAAACCCAATTTATTAAATGTTCATCTTCTTCATCGAATCGAATTCTCACCGTTACAGGTCAATCAAATCGATTTATCTATATGCGATTGCCTTCAATTCCACTCTAAATGGCCACTCTCCACTAATCTAAGCTCATCATACGAGTGTTATAGAACCATCTACTCCACAACTTCACCACTCCATCATCTCCCTCGCTAGCAAATTCTAGAGAGCCAAACATGGCACCATCGCTTCAAAGACATCTCCAAAACCAAACACATCCAAACGGATTGTGGGTTTGATAAGGATTCCATTTTGAATCAAGATGAAAGTTGCGGTTGTGAGGTAATCTTTGTTCGAAGGAGGTTTTTGGAGAGTCCTAAGGTCGGTGCTTCTCGAGTTCTCGATACTTTACAACAAGATTGTCCCGGTTTTAATACAAAATCAGCTTTAGATGAGCTGAATGTTACAATCTCATGAATTTTACTGAGAGAGATTTTTTATGTGCTCAACCGTGGATCGATTATGTTCATTCTTGCGATTTTTGACAGGAAGTGCGGCCTCCAAAACAATCGCCGATAAGAACTTGGTTAGTGTTATCGTATCTAAAATCGAATGCACCGTGGCGAGGAGAATCCTGATGACAACGTCGTAAGTTTCCTATTTCGATATCTAGATTTTATAAATCTGTTAGATTTGATGATATTGCTCTGAATGTATGATGCATTTTGATAAATTTCATGTGATTTTAGAATGATGATG
This sequence comes from Anastatica hierochuntica, assembly GCA_900406275.1. Lineage (NCBI taxonomy): Eukaryota > Viridiplantae > Streptophyta > Magnoliopsida > Brassicales > Brassicaceae > Anastatica > Anastatica hierochuntica. The sequence goes on from OVAN01000055.1 coordinate 13,557, forward strand.
TCTGTATTTTAGGAACAATGTTTGTTTTCTATGGATTTTGAATTTCTAAAATGTTTTAAAACAGTTGGAAGATTAGCCAGAAGGATTCCCATTTGAAATCATTGATACTATGTTGATGCAAAGGAAATTCGAAACCATCCAAGTTGAAGTTGACTGTGTTGCATCTTATGACGATGAAGAAGAAGAAGAAGAAGAAGGCCAAGAACAAGAAGCAAATGATGGCGACCATGAAAGCTCAGTTTAAATCCGGATTCGAATGGTTTTGAATGTGGCGAAAGGTTACAGTGTTTGTCTTGAGTTTGTAGTCAGCGCATACCTGACGAGATTGTGATTGATAGTTTATCGATCAAACAACCTGGAGGATCTGATAATGAGCTTGCTTACAAATGACCTGACTTTGAGTAAGTTTGATTCAATTCCACCGCAGCATTGGTTGAGGATATTGCTATGTGATTGAATTTTCGGGTTTCTTTTGTGTGTGCAGTGACTGGATGATAATTTACAAAAGGCGTTTCCCAGGTATTTGGAGATCAGAGGGATCAAACAAAGCTTCGTTAACTTTCTGGCAGATTATGTAGCCAACAAAGACAATGGCTTAAGGATCTCAAATCTTTTGTTGAGAAGTGAATCTGAACTTTGTTTCAGATAATAAAAGAGTGAGATTTTCTCACTTGATGCTTTTGAGTTTTCTTATATGAATTTTTGATGTCATCACTTATGCCCCTTCAGAAATTCCCAGAAGCAATGCAACCTCCTCTATGAAAAAAATATGCGACCCTAATCTCTCTCCAGACTTCAGAGAAACCCAACAACCTATTGTTCATGGAGATCGCTTTCACTGAAGCATTCAAAGCGTTCTTCTCAATTACTCTAAAGGTCACAGTCATTTTCTTTTTCCCGATCTTCTCTCTCCCATCCTTCAATTCTGGAAATCCTAACTTTGCGATGAAGCGATCTCAAGCTCTTCAATTAGATTTTCTAATTTCAAGATTTTGTTGATTCTTATTGTTTGTTGTCTGAATATGGTGAAAAAAGCTTGCGATAATGAACACACATCTAATTTTGTTTTTGTTTATGATTATGAGTGTTGAATCTCACCGACATCTAATGATTTTTTTCATCTAAAAAAACAATTCAGAGATTCGGTGTGATGATGTTGCGTGTTGTTATAAGGAGAGCTTCCAGTAGTGGCTCTTCTGCTTTAGTTAGTTTTTCTTTTTTTGATTTAAAGATTTGTTTTCCATTTTCTTGATTCGATTTTCTCGGAATGTGAATAGTTTTAAGTTGATCTCCCTTTTCAGGGATTGGGAACATCACTGCAATCTTCTCATGACACAACGTCTCCTCAAAGCTTCCATTTCGGTTCCATCATATCTTTCAGGTTCGATACTGCTCATGTTGATCTCTATCCCGTCGTTTTCCCCGGTAACATTTGTCTCTTAGGGAACCATATATACATATGATTCTCACTTGTGATCCTTTTTTCTGGGTGGCCTGAAAGGGATTAAAAGCTTGACCATTAGATAACAATGGTGACTGCTTCAGGTACTGATTCTTTCAATTTTGCTTCTTTCCTCTCAGTGGTCCAATTTTAGACAAAACTTATTTTATCTGCTCTAAGAATAGACATGCGTTGGATAGTCTCCTGTTGGTCATCGCTCTGTTTTAAATATCTCCCAAGCATATAAAATGAATACTCGTACTACATCCCATGATCTTATTTATATTATTAGGTGACACTAAAACCAATATGCTCTTTTTATAAAATCCTCCCATGTTTATTTTTTTGTCATCTCCACCCCTCAAAGATCATGCATCGTCTTTGTGGTGAACCAATCACAAAACAATCACTTTGTATTGTTTGTAGCAGGCGGAGATTTTAAGTTACATGTCACCATAAGCATTCATATGCAACGAAAGCTATGAAAATGGAAACACTATAAAATTTGGAATGCCGTCAGACATTGATCACTTAGTTGCATACCATGTCAAATGGTATATGGAAGAACACCTTTTGCAGATTACAAAACTTTCTGGACAGATTTCAAAGTCATAACAGATTCGGCCACGAGATTACTTACAATCAACTGTCAAACCATGGCTTATATCCAAAGATGAGAATCCCATAACTTCTCTAACATCCTTTCTTTGCCCCACCAATCCCACCTGAACCTCAAGTCAAATCCATTCAACTGCTCAATACTATTATCTCTCAGCTTGAGGAACAAATGCTTACAGATCTTGAACAAGGGTATTATGAATTCACATTTCACATTATGCTTGAAATACTGTTAACTCGTAATCGACAGTGTGTTTTGGTCTGGATGGAACACCAGAAATGGAGCTTATCACTTGCCGAACATAGAATATGCTTTTAAAATAACAAAAACCAACTTATTCAGTTGGTGATTATAAATTTAAATGTACAACTAGAGCATAGTAATACAATTACGAAATATCAATATTTTATATATGAGTCATCTTATTTACACGTTTCTACATGTTGTTATGCTATTAATTTAATTTTCACAAATTATCATGATCAGAATAAAAAACATTGAATCAAAAATGGTTTAAAATCATGAGCTACATTGAAATAAAATTAATTTGGACATTAACTATGGGTCTGATTGGTTAAAGCTATAGCTTTCAATTTTTTGTTGTTCAATTATGGCTGTATGATTTTTTGTTGTAGCTGTAGAATTTAGGCTTTAGCATTTAACTCTAAAAGCACGATTGATAAAAATATGAATTGTATGTTGTAGATTAATATTTGTATTATTTATAGTAATAAGATTAATTCATATTAAAAAATAACAAAAATATTTAAAAGGGTTCATATGTCCATCTAATATCAAATTATAGTTTAGATAAATATATCAATAACCGTTAAAACTTTTATGTGTTACCATATTTCTTTCTGTTGGGACGATTAATAAATTAGAAAACATGTTAGTAATGTTTTTAAAATTAGTATTTTAATAATGTTAATAATTTTGAGAAAGAATACACATATCGTAACATTTTATACTTATTAAAAATTGGAGAGAGGCGATGAACAAAACTTTAAAATTGAAAAAACCTACCATAGAATTTATGAAAAAATAGAGAGAAAACAAATATCATGTAAAGTCCTCGGATTTGAGATCTAGATATTTTCCTTTTTACAGCACTTAAAACAACAGAAATATAAAAAGAAGCTGTGAGAAGCAAGAAGAGAACTACTTGATCGAAGAAGAGAAGATAAATCGACAGTGAATTCACTTGAAGAAGAAAAAGAGGATAAAGAATAGGTCTTACCGTCTTCGACAGAACCATCAGAGAAAAACCCCGAAGCCATTGGAGAAGTAAAAGTAGAAACATGCGTAAGAGCACATCCATGTATCTTAAGCTCTTAACATATATGTAACTAAAGTTTTTAATTAAATTCATTATTATTCATACACATATTAATGTTTCAAAATTTCATCTTCAAATCGATACAGAGGTTTTGGAGATTTTAACTTTCTGGTACTAATCCTTACAGATCGATACAAAGGTATTATTCTAGATTCTAGCTATTTAAGTTTCACAATTTTTTAATATTTAATATTGATATTTTTTTACAACTAAGTGGTTTAATCCTCTCATGGCAAGCCTTCATATCCACCACCCGCCTCCCACGATTCGCTCAGACGATGAAACAAAATAGAGTCTACATGATGCTCATGCTAAGGCCAAACAAGACCGCTACGAGGTATCCGACTACAACCACATCATTGTCTTCACGGAATAGACTTCAGTTGTTGAGGTTTTTCATGCAGGAAACGTGATTCTAGAGCAGAGGTTCATGTTGTGGCTCCTCAAAAAATAGAGTCTACATGCTGCTCATGCTAAGGCCAGACAAGACTGTTACGAGGTATCCAAACCACATCATTTTCTTCACGGAATAGACTTCAGTTGTTGAAGTTTTTCATGCAAAAAACGTGATTCTAGAGCAGAGGTTCATGTTGTGGAGTAAAAATGTGTATTTTACAATCTTTTGTTTACCGTATCTTTCCACCATTATAGGAACCAAATTAGCAGCAAAGGGAGTTCCAAAGATTTTGAAGGGGCAAGAGAGCACATACGCTTTTGAAGGCTAGTTAAATCCTAAACTGAATTATGCAACTCTAAATCTTGCAAAAGTTGTGTATAAGCTAAAGTTGGTTTTGCAAGTCATTGGTCTATGATAACCAAAGGAAGTAAAGCCTGCCTCTGTCTCTGTTCCCACTTCCCATAGTTAAAACAATATACATAGAAAATTGAATGTGATTAGGAATGATGTGCTAAACACACAAATATAGAGATTCATTTTGGTCTTTGACTTTTCGTGATATAGGCTTTATATCATACATATGTTACAAAAAGGTAAGATTTACAAAAAGGTCATATCGGATGAAGTTGGTGGAACTAATCACATATCTGTATGCTTAAGAAGTCCAAAGAAAAACGACGGAAGAAGGCTTAGAATTGACGTAGGGAGCCATTTCTCCTTAAATGTCTCAGGTAGGACACAATAACACTATCTTCTTTTTATAAAGGACATTTCACATTTTTATTTATTAACTTAATTTAACAAAGCTTAGTTGTTGCATTACTAAGCTTGATTAAAGGTAAAAAGATGAAACAGAGCATTGGTTTGACTCAAAGGCATTTACTAAAACTTTGAGCATTGATTTGCATATTTCAAGAGCTCAGACAATTCTGAATGTGACTTTCCAGTGGGTAAACATTAAAGACGTAGCGAACGCTCACATTCAAGCGTTTGAGAATCCAACCGCAAATTGAAGATATTGTTTAGTAGAGAGAGTTGCTCATTACTCTGAAGTTGTTAACATTTTGAATGATCTTTATCCTGATTTTCAGCTTTCTGAGAAGCAAGTCTCTCTCTTCTTTCTTTTTATCTACTGTCAAAAACAGAGAAAAAGAGAGTATCTGTTTTCTTAACAGAAAATATTATTGGAAGACAAGATATTGAAAAAGAATCTATTGAAATCTTTTGGCAGATTTGCTGATGAAAATATATATATTCCAACGTATAAAGTATCTAAAGAGAAAGCAAAATCTCTTGGGGTTGACTTTGTGTCATTGGATAGAGGTTAACATTAAAAAAACTGTAGAGAGTTTTGAGAGATAAAGGATTCATCAGATTCTGAGTTTGCTCCCCTAAAAAAAACAACACAAAACTCAAACCAGAAACCATAATTTAATTGTTTGTATTTTACAGTTTCATGTTTCTCTTCTTTTTTATATTTATTTTTAGTCAATGTTTGTTGTTATTTTTCTTTTGTTCAAACATGGAATGTGATGCCTATTATATTGTCAACATATTAAATAATTTCGGACTGATGGAATTAAACTATTATCGCATTGGAGTTTATATTTGCGAGAAGTTTCCTTTTTAAAGTGGTTACAATATAATATAGCGAATAGGAAGCTTTATTACCTTTATATTTGCTTTCTATATGAGCAAAAAATATTAGGTCAACATAATATTTGAAATAGAAGTTCACATCTCTTGCTTTTTAAAAACGGTACAATTGTTTCTTGCATAGTTAGTGATACTTCTACGTCAAATGACAAATTGTCAACCATTCATATTTTTCTCACGTAGAGATATAGAAGCAAAATAACATTAACAAATTTCGGTCGATAATATTTTATTGAATTACTTTAAAATATTAACTTATTTAAAATTGTATAAAATTCTAGATAGAAGTGAAAAATTTGATAAAATACAAATATTGTTAATAGCATGTAATTTGAAACTATAAACCTAAACACGTTTTCAAAAAAGTGAATGCATTGAATGTTAAGAAAATTTCTATCTAAGAGAGCAATACATTTTTCCTAAATAGAAGATCTAATGAAAACTCTAGCAATATAAACCAAATATAACTCGCGCGTAGCGCGGGAATTTCCCTAGTTATTGCTAATAGTTTAAAACTAATGATAAAAATACCGAGATACGTATATCAAAAGTCAATAGAGTTGATTGGTCTTTCCTATTAATGTCATTATGGAACTCATTAATTAATTAACAGCAAATCTTATTGACTTTTCGTTAAACACGCGAATATGTTCTTGTGACTCAAAACATAAAAGCCTTTGGTATTATTGGTCGTAGTCATACACTCTTGTTTGCAAAGTGTTGACTCCAAAGTTTTTTCTAACTCTAATATTTTGGATTTTACTCTACTTCTCTTTATATCTCGATTTTATTTTTGCCCATTTTTAAAATTCATATAAAACATATTCTCCCCGTTATCACAAGTTAGATGTTTTCCTGGGAAAAAAAACGTTTTAGAAAGATAAATTTGTTAAATTTTCTATACATTTTTAAGTAGTTAATGGTAACAAATGGTTAAATTCAATAAAAAAAAATTTATTGAAGTATAATATTTTTTTATAAAAAAATGAAATATTTAATATTATATTTAATCTTTTTTAACACTACAAAAAAACTGTTAATTTGAGACCGCAATCTGTAACTGTAGATTTAGTCACAAAAGGTTACAACTGATTCGCTTCTAAATTGTGACTAATTTCGAGCACAAAAAATACGGAGGCGAAATAGTCGCTAATTACAGACAACATGAAATAGTCGCAAAATAGTAGGTAATTCACGACTGCATTGAGATTATATGACTACGACCCAAATATAGTCGCCAATTAGTCTTAATTTTATGACTATTTTATGACTACATTATTTAATGATAAAGTTGTCACAACACAGTCATAAAATTAGTTAAAAACGTGGAAAACATCGTATATAAGTTGGTGTACCAAACTTTGACGACTATATTTTTACGTCGCAATATAGTCGCAAATTAATGAGTAGATAGTGGCAAATGAGCGACTGTTTTATGTAGTCGCAAAGCAGTGAAAAATATTTTCTCTATAAAACCAACGTCTAGCTTCGTTACATTTGCAATCAGATCATATGTTCTCCTCGTTTAAATAATAAAATCTCTTTAGTCGTAAATTCCTTTCTTACCAAAAAAATGTGGAATTCATCATCCAAAGCGTGGATGTATAATAGGATTGATCAAAACACACAAAATATCTCGAGCGACTTCGTGGCAGGTGTAGAACAATTCATGAATTTTGCAACAGTCAGTCTATCGCTCAAAGCAGTGGAGGTAGTTCTATTGCCTTTGCTTAAAATGTCAAAATTCTAAATTGTTTTCGGGGTCTACAATGTTAAAGCATTTGTATAGTAGATGATTTATGCCAAACTATTATGTTTGGTATGAGCATGGTGAATATTATAATGTATTCGGGGGAACTAGTTATGGTAATGTAGACTATACTAGTTGTAACCCACCAATAGAAATTGGTGGAAGAAATGCCTATGATCAGATGGTGAATGATGCATTTCCTGATTCCACGATATTTAGTGATTATCATCATTTGAACATGAAAGTGGTCATCATGTTCATGAAGAACCAACCCATGAGGCAAAAAAAATGTGACATGTTAGATGCTGCGAACACTCCACTTAATGATGGATGCCATGAAGGACACTCATAGTTGTCGTTGGCTGCTCGATTTATGAATTTTAAAGCGGATCATAATCTTCTAGAAAGCTGCATGGACTCATGGTCAGAAGTCTTATCAGAGTACTTACGGGTAGGTAATAAGGCAACTCGTTCATACTATGAGACATAAACTTTGATGAGAAAGATGGGGTTGTTGTACCATACATTTAATGTATGTATTGATAATTGTATGATCTTCTGGAAAGGGGATGAGAATTTGGAGCATTGTAAGTTCTGTGAAAAACCAAGGTACAATTCAAATGAGGGGCGAACGAGAATACCATTCAGTCGTATGTGGTATTTACCTATTACTGCTAGATTGAAGAGAATGTATCAATCCGAGAAGACTGCATCATTGATGAGATGGCATGCTGAGCATGAATCAGAAGACAGAGTAATGTATCATCCATCTAGCGGGGCAGAGTGGAAGAATTTTCAACAGTTACATCCATCATTTGCACAAGAAACGCGAAATGTTTATCTTAGATTATGTGCAAATGGTTTTAATCCATTTGGTATGTCAAAAAATCATTCGTTGTGGCCTGTGATCATGACTCCATACAACTTACCCCCAGATATGTGCATGAACAAGGATTATTTGTATCTGAAAATTTTGAATTTGGGACCAAATCACCCACGAGCTAGTCTTGATATTTTCCTCCAGCCATTGATCGATGAGTTAAAGCAGTTGTGGTCTACTAGGGTCGAAGCATATGATGTGTCATTAGGTCAAAATTCTAACCTAAAAGCTTCTCTTCTATGGACTATAAGCGATATTCCAGCATATGGTATGTTGTCGAGATGGACAACACATGGAAGATTGGCGTGTTCAATTTGCATGAATGATACAAATGCTTTTCAAATGTCGGTTGGTAGAAAAACATGTTGGTTTGACTGTCTTATAAGATTTCTTCCCACTTCTCATCCATTAAGGAAGAATAAACGAATTTTTTGAAGGGTAAGCACTCATTAAATGACTATCCACCTCAATCTTTGACTGGTGAAGAAGTTTTATATGAGCGTATAAGGTATGTTGAACAACCTAAAACATCAGAGTGTGGTGGAAATGGTCACGAAGAAAAAAGGACGAATATGGGAGATGGCATAATTGGAATAAATAAAGCATATTTTGGGAGCTACCATATTGGACAGATTTAATGCTAAGACACAACCTAGATGTTATGCATATCGAGAAGAATTTTTTCAATAACATTATCAACACTATTGTGAATGTTAAGGACAAATTGAAAGACACGGTGGAGTCAAGATTATATGTTGCAAGATTTTGTTCTCGCAAAGAGTTGCACGTTGATGATCGAGGGAGAGCTCCATTTTTAATCTTTCGATTTAGTAAAAAAGCAAGACAAACTTTACTAGAGTTAGTTAAGAATGACGTTAAATTTCCAGACGGTTATGTAGCAGACTTAGCTAGTTGTGCAGACATCAACGGTTGAAAATTTGTGGGTATGACGAGTCACGACTGTCATGTATTTATGGGACGATTGCTTCTGTTTTTCTTTGCAGAAATTTTGCCATGAAACATACACCTCGCATTATTAGGTATATAATCTCATATATATATTTAATTAATTTTTTCTTACTCTTTATTTTTAACGATATATTGATATAATTAATAAATGTAATATTGTAATCTTTTTATATTGTAGGGATATGATCATTTTTTCGTGACTTATGTAGCAGAGTATTGGATCTAGCTTGCGTACGAAACTTGAAAGATAATGTTGTCATGGTTTTGTGCAATTTAGAAAAGATCTTCCCGCCTTCGTTTTTTTATGTAATGGAGCATCTACCTATACACTTACCTTATGAAGAGGAACTTGGTGGACATGTGCAATATAGGTGGACGTATCCATTTGAATGATATTTTAAGCATCTAAAAGGGAAGGCAAAGAAGAAAAGATATCTAGCGGGATCAATAGTTCAATCGTACATCAATGATGAAATATCTTATTTCTCAGAACATTATTTTGCTTGACACATTTCTACAGCTGCAAGACGAAGGTAACATAATTAGTCAATTTACTTGATTATGTAATTTTTATTTTTATCGAATTATACTAATTTAAAAATATTACTTTTAGAGCAAGTCGATAAGATGAAGGTGAAGTACTTGTATATCCTATACTGGTACCAGATATATTCACTAAAATATGTCATCCAAGCGACAAAAGTAGTGAATATTGGTTAAGCGAGAAAGATTATAAGTGTGCACATGAATATGTTTTATGAAACTGCGACTATTTTCTGTCATTTGAGAGGTGCTTCATGTTTTATAATGTTAAACTAAATATAGTTTTTCTAAGCTAATTTAAGTTTATCTTATTGTTGGCAAAACAAGATGCTAGATGCACAAATTCGATATCACTATACCAAACTCTCTGATGATGAAGTCATGGAAAAAAAAAGACGAATATTTTTCATATATAAATCAGTCAGTATGTACGTATTTAATTACTATTTTACATATATCATTTTAATACATAACTTGAAATGCATATTCTTGTGTATACATATATAAATACAATGAAAAATCAAGAGGATTTTCCTGCTTGAGTTTTTGAACTAGTGGAAAGTCCTGAAAACAAATCAAGATTGTAGCCTATGTATTTTACAAGAGGATATTTGTTTCACACATGGGCACACAGACACACGAAAAAACAATGGACTACGGAGTATGTGTCCGAGGACAAAATTATTCAGATGCATCTAATGAAGACGATTTTTATGGGATAGTGACAGATATAATCGAACTCCAATATCCAGGATTTTTGAATTTAAAAATAACATTTTTCTATTATAAATGAGGGACTCGAAAGAGAGAAGAAGGCGTCGTCAACGTGCTTTCAACACGAAGATATCAAAATTACGAACCATTTATTTTAGGTACTTTTCGTTTAACATACTAAATAAGTGTGTGTGCATATATCAATATGAATATTTTTATTTTTTTATCTAATACTAGATAATGTGCAGCATCTCAAGCTGATCAAGTCCGTTATCTCCCATATCCATGCATTAAACATCCTCGGAAATTATGGCTCACGGTTATCAAATTCAACCCAAGACATGTTGTTCAAGGGGAGTTTAACCAAAAAAAACTGGTTGTACTGCACCAATTGATTGATGAGTGAATGACGGGTGTGATTGAAGAAATAGTATTTGACACTTTAGTAGACGAAGCTCATCCAACTCAAGAAATTAATTTTGAAATGAAGACGATGAAGTGGCATATTAACTTCATTGTAATTTATCATCTTCAAATGATGAAGACGAAGAATTTGAATAATAATTTTAGAAATTTGAATGTTTGTATTATAAATTCTCAGCTTGATAAAAAAAAAGTTTGAATTTTTGATTTAAATATATATATATATACACTAATCTTCTAAAAATATGTTTACCATAAGATAACATGTTTAATAAATTTGTACCTATTTGAAACAATAATATCCACTATGGCTCGTTGGGTACATACACTCGCTATTGATACAAAGAATAAAGGTTCAAATCATAGGTATGTGACATTTTTTACTATCTTGACAGTTTGGGACTGTAGTCACAAAATAGACGTACATTTGCGATGGTTTTGCCACTATTTGCATACTATTATATAATTATAGGGTCTAGGGATTTGATTTTTCGAAAACTAGAATTTAGTCACAAAATGGTCGTATATTTGCGATTGTTTTGCCACTATTTACATACTATTTTACAATTGTAGGGTTTAGGGATTTGATTTTTCAAAAAAAACTAGAACTCAGTCACAGAACAGTCTTGAATTACCAATGAGTTTGCGACTAATAACAAACTATGTTGAAAAGTATTTTAAAAAATAAGAAAATAGTCTTAAATTACTAATTATGTTACGACTATAATGTGTTTCTGTCACTTTTTTGCCACTGAATAGCAACTGTTTCATTAGTTTTATTCAAATTACTAGTATTATATATATATATATATATATATATATATATATATATATATATATATNATATATATATATATATATATATATATACATATATTTTCAAATAATTGGCATAGTTACACTAAAATAGTATATATCATACAAGAATGAATCCAAAATTACAATTTATATATTAAAGCGTAAAACTTTTTTCTTGTTGTTACATACCTCCATAAAATGTTAAGTGTTTGTTTGTTTTTTAAGTGTATCATTTTGAATGTTTAAGAAAAATTTGGAACACACAAAATGCAATATTGAAAATTCTTTTTTGAAATTGAATTACATGCTTTTGAATACAAGATTAATGAGATGTGCTTTTACATATTCAACCATTTTGTAATTATATGGTCTAAGGATTCATTTTTAGTAGAAGTACTTGATTTTTTTTGTGCACGTAGAAGTACTTGATATAGTTTCAAAGTAATCACAAATTATTAAAGTGACTAATTTGCGACTATGTAAAAGTGATTTGCCCTAATTATTAGGCGGCTAATTTTTCCCCTTTCCCCCTTTGCTAAAACTTTTGAGACTTACGTCTCTCCCTTTTAGGGATTAAGTAGAAAACAAAACACTTAGGGTTCCATCTCAAATTCTCTCAAACTCCATCTCAAACTCTCTTAATCTCCATCAAAAATTCTCTCAATAGACGATGGCAAAGGCGAGTAGAGGACGCGGTGCTTGGATGGGCGGAGGAGGGAGAGGAAACGGCGATGGAAAATCACCCGCTCATGTCTCATGTTAAACCACAGCCAAAAGAACCGCCGCCGATCCTGTTCCATCTCAAACCATAGAGAAATCGAACGCCGCATCGCCTTCCTCTCCAGTCGTTGATTCTTCATCTCCAAACGGTGGTGGTGGGTCCTCCGGCGTCGGTGCTTTTCTGACTCCACCCGAAATCCAACCTTCATGATGTTCGAATCCATCTTCCTCCGCATTGGGATCTATATCCAAAACTCCAAGTACCTCTCTCCCAACCGAGTATCCGAGCTACACGCACCCAGAACAAGACCACAACTCTTTTCTTCAAACCCAACCCCATCTAGCACAACCACCGAGTCAGCAACAACAACACCTTTCTATCAAACCCAACCGCAAAACCAGCCAAAATATAACACCTTTTATCAACCCCCACCATCGACCCAGCAATAACAACACCCTTTCTATCAAACCCCATCGCTAAACCAGCTACAACGACACAACTTTTATCCCCCACCAAAAAACCAGCCTCAGCCATAACTAAATCAAATCCACTATCCTTTACCAGAGCAAGATAATCCCAATCCTGACGACCCACAACTGGACCATCAGCAGCTCTTAGATGCCTTGTTAGCACTTCCGGGTCGGGAGAATTTGTCTCGACTGAGCAATGAGCGTAACACTCCAATAAAGAATATGTGTTAAGTTATTGTTATAATCTTCATGAAAGTTTTTGGATATAAGTAGGTAGAATTTAATCATGGTCTTAAAGAAGTATAACATAATCACCCGCAAATCTCAACCTTTGAATGTCCAAAGATTCTGAATAAAAACTTGACCATGTTAACTTCAAATGTTTTTTCTTTCTTCATATGTAACACTTAAGAATATAGTTCTCTTTCAACAACTTTCTTGATGTGGTTTTCCCCTGCTAGTGATTGAAAATAGTGAGAGTTTGAGTAAACATACTCTGGTAGATATGTTCTAGTCTTTTATGTTTCTTTTGTTTTAACCTTATTTCGCGTTGTTTTCTTAAAAGGTTTCGTGGTCGAGGCAAAGGAAAACTGTCTCGCGCGATTGCTACTATATTTTATAGGAAGTTTAATGGCCTATACTACAGCTGGAAGGTCACACCAATAGACATCAAGAACGCTATTGGAGAACATTTGCGGTTAGTAGACAAAACTTTGTTCTATTTTATATATAGTTTCATCTCCTTTTACATTTACTATTGTTTTATATTCTTGATGATGATTATATGACTATATTATTGGTTTCTAACTAATTGTTTTGGCATAAGTTATAAAATAAATTTAACTTGTTGTTTAGCATTGTGAATCTCGATTTTTTAAAATTGTTAAATGAAGTTTCAATAACATTTTTTCACTAGATTTTAACTTATGTTAATACAAGTTAAGAATCAATTTTGTGTTTTCAAAACTGACATGTGATAATATATGTTACAAACTTATTTTAACTTGAAAAAATGTTGTCTTTATGCAGTGAATGTATTATTGGATCTTGGAATCACTAACCTTGTCAAAGAAAAATTTATGAAAGTAGCTAAGAGGAGGATGAAATGGATTGATAGCCAAGCAAGGAGAGATAAAGAAAGACCATTATGGATTGGAGATACTCTTTGGAGGCAAATGAGAGCTCATTGGGACACTCTACATCAAAAGAAGAGGAGTCTGGCCTATTCAAAGAGTCGTAATTCCACTCGCGGCAGTCTTGGACGACACATACATGTTTCTGGACAAGTATCATACTCCCAACTCCAAGAAGAAATGGTAATCACTTTCTCATCTGATTTGTAATTTCATTTTAACTAACTTACTAACATCGACTTTGTTCTTATAGGAGGAGGAGCTACGCCGACCAGTCTCTCTAGGTGAAGTTTTCTTGAAAGCACATACAAAAGCCGATGGGAGTTTTGTTGATAACAACATGGCTAAGGCTATTGTTGAATCCTACAAGAAGAACTTTGATGAAAGAGAGGCAGAACTAAATGTTGAAAATGTGGATGCAGCTGATCAATCAACTCCTAGGACCTTCTCCATTGCAGAAAAGAACGAGATCTTTCTCCAGGTATATGGTACATTCTGCTTTGTTTCGTTAACTCATATGTGCTCTTATTTATTTTGGTCAAGTTAGTAGAAACCATTAGCTGATTTGAGTTATGAAGTTTTCTGGTTCTCATTTTAGTGTAATCTCTTGTGCTCAAGTTGCTTATACTGATTTGAGATATCCATGATTTTTACAAGTTAGTAGAAACTATATTTGTTCATGAACTTGAGTTTTAACTTTCTTTTTGCAATTTTTAAACGATGTTTGAACTATATGTTATGTGTTTTTGAATGGTTTATGCTGGTTTGATGAGTTTAATTGTTCTGATTTGTTTTTTTATGTCAACTACAATAGACACTCGAGGAATTCGCTTTGGACTTGGAAGTCTTGTGGAAGACATCAAGGAGGAAGAACTCGAAGTTGTTGGAGCTGCTACCTCAACACTTGCAGAGCCGAAGTCTCAGCTTGAAGCAGCGAATCGTAAGATCGCTGAATAACAAACAAAGAATTCCCGTCTCGATGAAGAGCTTTGAAATGCTAAAGATTCAATGGCGATGCTTCTCGAGTATATGAATAATCAGGATCCTAACCTCAAAGGTTATATGGCAAGACGAGCTGCGGCAGCGGTAACTGCAACTGCAACCCCCTCACCCATCTGGAATCCACAGATTCAATGCAATCCTAAATATGTAAAGTTTCTTCTTCCTTTGGACAATGACTGCTTTGGACAATGATTTTTTTTGTAAATTTCATCTTTTGTAAACAATGGCAGGGATATCAATTTTGTAAACTGGTTATGATATATATATGCCATTTCTGTTATTATAGTTTGTATAAATTTGGAAACTAATTAGGTTATTGTTGGGTATATTAAAACGTCATTTGCCACCATTTATATTTAAGGCATAAATGAATCAAAATAGTAGCTATTTTGTGACTAAAAAACATAAGTCTCGTGTTACAATTATACACTATTTTATAACTAAATTCAGTTGTC
Source organism: Anastatica hierochuntica (assembly GCA_900406275.1). Taxonomy (NCBI): domain Eukaryota; kingdom Viridiplantae; phylum Streptophyta; class Magnoliopsida; order Brassicales; family Brassicaceae; genus Anastatica; species Anastatica hierochuntica. Next base: position 28,867 of record OVAN01000055.1, read on the forward strand.
GCTTAATTGCTTCTAAAAAATATGTCACTAATTAGTCGCTAGTTTATTATAGCAATAGAGTAATAAATTAATCATTAATATACGACCAAAACATAGTCACAAATTAATCTGTAATTTGCCTATATAGGATTTGTCTTAACTTAGTCAATAATTTATGATAATAAAAGTAAGTCTCAAAACTGTCAGAAATATGTGACTACAAAAAGTGGTCTTAAATTAATCGCAAAACTATGTCTATTTTGCGACTAAATTATTTTTGCGACCAATTATTTGCGACTATATTAATTGGTCGCAATATAGTTGTAAATATCCATTTGCGATTATTTTGTGACTAATAATTTAATGGCAATATTGTTGTTTTCTTGTTGTGTAATATACCTGAAAAGTCTAAAAAATCTTATATCTGTGTAACAATATATAATCATCTGACCGAATTAGTATTAATATATAGGACTTGTTCGTTTCCTCATATGGATGATCCATCCAGCTAAAGCAGCCGAATGATGTTCGTTTAATGCACAATTATGCATCATCTGAGTGGACCATCCAGATGAGTCTCTAAAAACTCAGTACAAAATTTGAGGATCAGCCGACTGATCCTGTAAGGAGCAGCTGACCGATCCTGAAAGGAGCAGCTGACTGATCCTGTAAGGAGCAGCTGACTGAACCTAACCTCAGCCAAAACGTGGAAAGAAAAAATTCCCTTTTATATTTTAAAAAATTACATTGAACCATTTACCCTAGATCTAGAAGCGTCAACATTCTCTTCCAAGCAGAAAAATCAAATCTCGCCAACCAACATCATCTTCGGCCAACATTTCGGTATGGACTCTCTCTCTCTCTCTCTCTCTGGCTCTTTCTTTGTCTCGGACCGTCTCTATCATTCGTGCGCTCTCTCTCTATCTTGTTCTTTATTGGATATCTCCGACGACGAAGAGGCTTACCGGCGCTGAGATTTTGATGGGTTTCTTCTAGAATCAGTTTTTTCTGATGGGTTTTCTTCCTAGTGGTTTTGGATAACATAGAATGTTTCCTGATGGGTTTATAGTTTCTGTATGAATAAGATTTGTTTGTGTTGTTTGATACTGTTTTATGTTAGATGTGAAGAAAAAAGCTTTTTCCTTTGCATCTCTTTGCTATCTAGAATCATAAGCCGATTTAGGTTATTGTAGTCCATTAGCTAAAGATGCAGCTTTCGTTTCTTTTCTGTGTCACATACACTCAACTAAGGATAAGAAAAATCAGGAGATTAGTTTCATTAGCTAAAGATGCAGTTTTTTGTTTTATGTTGTGTTTTCTCTTTTATTCATTTTTGTTTAGTGTTTTTCTTGTCTTTAGATGAATTTCAAGTTATGTTAAGATTATCACTCTCCATGACTTTCTTGGTTGATTCGCTACAGTTTCTTTTACCACAAAGTGGCCACACAATGATGTGGCAAAGAATTGTGATTTAAATTTTTGCATCATATCTGTTCATTTAACCTTTTCTAAAAAGTTAAAATTCATATCAAACAGAATCCATCACTATGAATATTGGTTCATGTTTGCTATGAATTCGATGGTTTATGTTATTGTCTTGTTGTTGTAGTTTAGATTTGATGGTTGTTTCTCATGTAAAGCAACAACCAACTGAAAGTCTCTCTGTCTTCATTAACACTTACATCTCCTGCTCATAACTATAGATAGTTTATTGTGGACATTCTCTTACATACTTTGTTTGTTGTGTCTGTGTGTTTCATGTTACAAGCTCTTCTTCAATTGTTATGAGTTTTTTTTATAGCATTAGAAATTATCAGTTTTTTATACTTGAGAGAAGAAGAAAGATGTTTGTAGAAGTTTTGTTTGTTTAAAATTTTTTGTTTTTGTGTTAAATGATTTTATGTATTTTTTATTGTTTATGTATTTTAATATTTTTTATGATTTTATGTATTTCAATATTTTTTTATATTTATAATTGAATTCATGAAAATAAAAAAATTTTGAATGTGAAAAATATTATTTTTTTAACTTTTTAGTTGAAAATATAATTTAGAGAAATTATAAAATTCGTTTTGTTAATATTAAGATAGAAAACTATGATTAAGAACAAAAAAATATGAATGGACAAAAATAGGGGTATTTTTGTCAATTTTTATTGCAATCATTCAGATGATCTATCTAGATGAGCAAATGAACGGAACATCCCCATGAATAATCCAGATGGATCATCTAGATGAGTGGACAAAAATGAAAAACGAACATCATCCAGATGATTCATCGAGATAATCCATCTGGATGGATCATCTAGATGAATTTGCTGATTGAGGAAATGAACAAGACCATACTCAAAATCGTTTTTATGGGTTACAGTCTTACGGACATTCTGGTGAAAAAAGTCTTACAGACATTCTATTCATCTTGCGTGATAAAATACTAAAATTTTAGTAAGGATATAATTAAAAATAATTACGTACACTTTTGGGACCATCGCAATTACAAAAAGGATATGGTGACTACTGCTTTAGTTTCCAACACAACAATAAAAAAATGGAATCAACAAAAATTGTATATTTCTCTCTCTTGTTTCTCTCTCTCCTAATCCCGACGACAACCACCACCGCCACATGCACTAACGCCGTTTGCCGCCGTGATGATCCAATTATCCGTTTTCCTTTCCGTTTAAAATCCCATCAACCCAAGTCTTGTGGTTACGACAAAGGTTTCGACTTGACGTGCGATACTAACGGCGGCGTTAACAGAACCACCATAACACTGCCATTTTCTGGTAACTTCACCGTCGAAGAGATCGACTACGCGGCTCAAGAGATTTGGATCAGCGACCCAAATAACTGTCTTCCTCGACGGATCTTGGAGCTTAACCTCTCCACGACGCCGTTTAGTGGCGTTTACTCACGGCGCTTCACTTTTTTTAACTGCTCGAATTCAGAGTATCTCCGTTTTAGGCGGTTAAATCCGATCACGTGTTTGAGCAGCGAAAACAGCACAGTGTTTGCCACTGCCTCGCCTAGAGTGGTGAACTACTTGTCGTCTCAATCATGCCGGTTAATGCAAACCGTTGAGGTACCAGTTAGGTGGCCGTTTTATGAGCAGAGCTTGTCGTATTCGGATTTGAGTGATAACCTCTGGCTCACGTGGAGGGTTCCAAGATGTAGCCGGTGTGAGATTAGAGGTGGTAAGTGTGGGATTAAGAGTAATTCATCTCGTGAAATCATTTGCTCTGATGCTCATAAACCAGGTAACTATTTTTAATATCTAAAAGTTTGATTAATTATCTTCCTTTTGATTTTTTGAAAGTTAAAGAGTACAACTACTATACGTGACAATATAATTAGTAAGAGGATTATGTAGTATTATATTAATTTGACGTAGACCGTGACGAGATTTTCGTGTTGAATGGGTCATGTTTGTGTGTATGGAATTATCCATATATACATACAAAATTCCTGGAATGACAAGTTATTTAAACAATTATTTTGTCCCTTCTGATTATTTAAATCCTGAAACCACTTGAGATTCAACACGCTATATTGACTAATGAAATGATGAATCAGTAGATGAAATTATATATACACACACATGTTGACAGTATATACACATATATAGATGCATAATATGTTCCTAGTGATAAGTTTTAATTAAGAAAAGTACAACGCCAAATCTTTTAAAACTCATTGAAAAATTAATACTCTACCGTTTTGACATCTTATATATTATTTTATACGTTGACAAAAAAATGTTTATTTTGCTATGTGAATTTAGTTCAGATTAAAAGTTGAGTTGAAGTGTTGATTAGACTACTACCCTTACTAAAATTTCAATTTATTAAAAAATTTAAAAACATAATAAAGGAAAGAAAATTTTAATTAAAAAAAATTAAAAATAAAAATTAACATAAACGAAAAACATATATCAAAAAAATTGAATATATATTATTTTAAAATTCTTAACTTGATTTAATTAAAACAAACAAAAAAAATACATATAATTGTGTGTGTATATATATATGTATATATCTAAATGATAAAATATAAAGCACAAATTCAATTGAAAATAATGAGTAAGTTGCGAGAACCCGTAAGTGGCCACAGAGTCGTTGCCGTAATAATGAAAGCTCCGATGTGTTGACTTTTTCTCCACTTTAATTTGCCAAATCTTTTAAGTCAACTTATTAACTCATTTGCTAAAGAGTCAACTCATCTACCAATTACATTTCTTTTTCTTGTCTTTCAATACACAAAATCTAATTATGATACAAGAAAACCAATCATAATTTCTTTGTCATAATTTTTAGCTATCCCACGAAGAGCTCGTTATGCAATAGCCATTGGCGCCGGAATCCCAGGAGCTTTAATACTCTTTGGTCTTGTCTGTTTCGTTTATAGCAAAATCAACAGATTTATCAAACGTCGTCGTCTCGTCCCGGAGATGAACAACAATCAAGCCCATTCTATACAATCCAGTATCATCGTAACGGGTCTTGATGGGCGGACTATAGAGTCGTTTCCAAAAATAGTTTTGGGAGAGAGCAAAAGGTTGCCTAAAATAGATGATGCCATGTGTCCCATATGTCTATCAGAGTACGAGCCAAAAGAGACGCTTCGGACGATGCCATTGTGTCAACATTGTTTTCACGCCCATTGTATCGACGAGTGGTTGAAATTAAACGGGACCTGTCCGGTGTGTCGGAACTCCGAACTCCCCCGAGCAGATTTTGTCGCATGAGAATGTTTAATTCTTAGCTTGTAGGTTGTGTTGTGTGATTGTTTCTTTGCAGCATTTTAGTTAGTTTATTCTCCTCCACATCAGAATAAAAGATGTTTACAATTTCTACGCATAGATTAAGAAATCATTAATTCTTTTGTTTTCCAATTTTAAAACTTTATTTATTGTGGATGCAACTCATAATAGGTGAAATGAATAAGTTCAAAAAGAGAAAAACAATAAGTGGAAAAAATTGAGTTGGAATAATGATACTGAAAGAAATAACCGCTAAGGAATATAGATCAACAGAAAAATCTAATAGCAAATAAGTTAAATATAAATTTAAAAATTAAGGAAAAAATCAATAAAAATTAAAGTTGGAAAAATTTAAGTTTTTCATTTAATGATAAAAATACAACTTTAAAAATTAATACTTATGTCGATGATGTGAAAACATTTGATATGAAAAATAATTTATAGAGAAATCATCTGTTGATATTATTTAGTATTATATAAAATGTATTTGAATTTTTCAAAATATGTTAAATTTAATACTATATAATCAACATTTTATGTTTTCCAAAATTTTGGTAACTTGCGTAATCTGATAAATGTTCAGTTAACAGTCCTATATGGTATGTGATTATTTATAAATCATATTTAACATATAATATAACAGAGAAAAATTAAAATATGAAATTTTTGTTAGTAAATTTAAAAACTGATGAAACTTAATGTAATAAGAAAGTGCACAAGATTTTTCGTGAGTATGTAGAAAATTTAAAGGTTTTGATATAAACATAATTTCATCAAACTTTAAGATTTTTACTTTGTTTTAAAGTGATTTATCAAATCTAATATAAGATTACGAAAAATATGGATTGAATTTTATGTGTGTAAGAAAGTTTGTAATTCTAATCTACAAAAGACTTGTGTATATGATACATGGATACATGATAACTTCAATATTAAGCTACATTTTTTGACCAGTAAGAGGAATTTCAAAATTCATAAAAGCAAGAGAGAATGATAATTTTTGGTAGCGATACCTTTCCAGTTTGGTTAAAATAAGAGGTACAACTTCGTTAGTCCAACAGATAAAATGATTTTTTAAATCACATTTTCTCATAGACACCGTAGAGGCCTCTAGTAAACCGTCTCTAATATTTGGGTTGATATTGCAAGAAACAAGAAAAAAAGAATAGCTAGAATCTTTAGTTCAACAGCTAAAACCGAAGGATTATATATTCTTCACTATCAATTATCTTTGAGCAGGTTTGCATTAGTCATCATGAATCAACTTCACATAGAAATAGAAAACTGTTGTAGCATAAAATGAAGTAGTAAAGTATCAGCCGGTCATGTTATTAGTGAATATTAAAATAAAAGCTCTGTTAATGTAAAAATAATTCAAAACTTATGAATCACGTTTGGAAAAATATTAAATAGTTGGAAATTTTTCTAAAAACGATGAATATACAAACAATTTGATATAATTTTACTAAAATCACACCTTTTCATCGGTTAAAATTGTCTCAACCATAGTCCAATATCCATAAATTTGATGGCATATATTAACAATTTTCATATGAAACACAAAATTGTGGCGTGGAAAGATGATATCAAAAACACTATTAAACATGACCATTAAAAATTTTACGAATTTGTATATGATATCGAGAAACTTTTTTGTATTTTTTGTGCGAGTGCTTTAAATTGTTGAGCATACGTCGAAAGATAATTAATTATGAATTTACTATAAGTGATAAATTATTTTTTTTCTTCTATAACCGTTTCCCATGATAGATCTCTTTTGAACATACTTTCTTAATTTAGTTTATTTCTTTAGTTGATGCATTCAAATTTATTGTAATATTAATTTTACTACTATAACTAATTTGAATTCCGAAAATATTTTTACCCACGTTTTAGCCGGCTAATCATACTTTTTGTATTATAATTTTAGCGTACATAGTTACGTTCCATACTAAATCTCGCCCAAACATACTTTATCAATTTATTTAGTTTGTTTCTATAGTTGATGCATTCCAATTTAGTGTAGTATAGATTTCACTCCTATAAGTTTTCTTCCAAAATAAGTTTTACAAAAAAAATTTAAAATTTAGAATCACATAACAAAAATTATTCGAGTTACTATAACTTGGACACAATTATACTTAATACTTTCTATAATAAATAATTAATATTTTTTATAATTATTTTGACACCATATAATATTAGTTTCAAATTTTATTTTCATTTTATAACAATTTATCTCAATTATTAATAATAACAACTCATTTAAATACTTAAATGATAAATGATATATCCGATTACTCTAGTTCTCAATTAATTTAATTTTTTTGTATTAATTATTTTTATTTTTATGTTATGTTAAGATGAATTATTGTAATTTTTTAATTCTAATTTTTATTTTATGTTAGAATGAGTTATTTTTATGTTAAAATTTTTAATATTCGGGATGAAAATTAATGAAATTCAAGTAAGAATATGATGATACTAAAGATATTTCATTTTACTATTGCATGTGTTTGGTAAAGGATTTATAATAAAAACCAACATATATTTTTATAGTAAGATTTTATTTGGTAACTGACTTTTTTGGTTCATGTTTAATATTTTTTATTTAGATGGTTAATTAAAATAATTCAAAATTTGAAAAAAAAAATCATCAACCAATCAAATTATAATGTTTAATTCTTAAACTCGCCTATGAACTACACGTAGAAACAACTTAAGTCACTTCTTTTTAATACATACTAGGATACTATAATTAAGATTAAAAGAGGGGAAACACTAGTTACTCTTAATTTTTTTTTTTCTCTCTAGAAGATCATCCATTAGCACCATATGTATATTAAAATAATTTAACCAATAATAGTTAAATAAATGTGTAACTTAAAGAGTCAAAATATATAAAATACAGTTAACTTTGCATTGAAAATGAAAAACATTAATTCATTTGAAACAAACAAATTTCTCCAAAACATCATTTAAAATGACAAAGAAAGGAGTATTAGTTATTATATATTTTTTCCGTATCAGATTGAATGACATTTTTAGAACTTTATTTTTAGTTAATTTTTCCAACTTATTATGCAAAATTTTAAACAGACTTTTATGACCAACTATGCTAATATCCGCACTACACGTGGATTTCCTGCAAATGGTGTGTTTTTTAAGTCATACTTATAAAATTATATAAAGAGTTATTATATCTTAACTTATTATAGCTTAATTTTCAACACATGTGTGGTAGAAAATTGTGGCTTCTAAACCTATCCAGGTTGGATTTTTTGGGAGTATATCTTGCTGTCACTTCATCAGTTAAAAAAGAATAATATTATATAATATTTACCATCATCGCTTTTTCTTCTCCCACGATTTTCACTACATCTCCCTGAAACTTATCTTTTGACCCTTCGGTTTCTAATCTATCTCACCTTTAGATCCACCAATAAATCACTATGACTACCAAGCTTCATATTCCATTTCCACTTCTTCCGTTATTGTTCTCACTCATGACTAAATCTCCAATCAATTAACGTGACCTTGAGATTGAGAAAAGATTGCTTACTTTCGGAAAACTGCTCATCCTTTATCAATCACGCGGGAATATTACATCATGCCATATCCTCATCGATCGAATACCATCACATAATCACTGGTAAGCATAACCACTTCCCTTCTTTATGCTTGCTTCGAGAGCATTCGTCTGTGTTTTCTCTCGCTTATGCATTAATAATCTTTTTTCATTACGGTAAACCCAAAAATCCTTCTGCATTAACCAATTGAATCCTCTACTCACCACTATAAAGAAACAAACTAACTGCATATAACTTTTCTGAAGTCGGCCAAGTCTCCTACTCCTCGCCATTAGGAGTCCAGAAAGGTCGTACAGTAGAGATCTTCAACAGCTTCAAGCTTTTATATGACCCTTCCACTCAAATCCTTAATAGATCCTTCATAGAGAAGAAGCAAGATCTTTATAAGCTCCCTCTCTCTCCTCTCAATCATTGTTGCAATCGTAATAGTTAGAATTGTACTTGATTTCATCAATTGTTGTCCTTCTGAGAATTTGTGGGTCTGCATTGATACTTTCTAGTTTTATCGTTTATCAGATAAGAATGTGTTCCCTGGCTTCTACATTTTGGAAGCGACACTGAGGAATCTGATATGCATATCCACAAAGCCGTGAGTCCATGATCTTTCTATGAGTGATTAATGTACTTAAAAAGGTGAGTTTTTGTGTCTGGTTCATGGTGAATAGTAGATGGATATCAATGTGCTTCTAAATACAACCATTAATCATGCATAGAAATATATCCCATTGACTATTTATAAACCTGGTACGTTTTCTATGTACTCTTTTTCCTTTTACTGGTTTAGAAATCATAGATGCAATCATATAAAAGCACATGGTTCTGTGGGATGGTTTCTGATATCATGTTAATTTAACTATCTATTGATGTTCCTTACTTGAAGAATTCCATGTCATTGATGGAATCCCTCAACTGATTTTTGTTCATACAAGCTAAACAAGTGCAATTTGTTTCAATATCAGTTTGCTTTGTTCAAATGATTAGCTATTTGGTTTAGATGATATTGCTACTCCTGGAAGCAAAGTTATTCTCTTTATATTTTATTCACTCAGCATTTGGCTCTTATGGTGTAAGCTTAATTTAATTTCTTTTTTGGCAGGTTGAGGTGAGCAAACAGCTATTCTTTCTTTGAAAATTTTTAAACTAAAAGCTATAATATCTATACGTAATAAATCCATACAAAAAAAATTCTTAAGTCATGTTTTGAGATCTTCCTTCAGAGATCTACGTTGTTCTACACTTGGCTCAAACAACAATGCGTAGGAAGCTCAGGAAGATTACTTTTAGAAACACGACGATCACAACATCTCAAAAAGGTCAAACGGGGATTGGAGGAAGCAGTAAGAGTCCCGCCAATATGTGGGCCAAGTCTGTGGCAGTCTCCAACAAGGAAGAGCGCATGGCTTTACCCAAGCCCGTCGAGGATGTGCTAAGTAAAACTCCAGCAGAGGTGATCGCAGAGCTAAGGCGTTCGCCAAGGATGTCACATAGCCACCCAAGCTACGATCTTCCGCATACTCCAAAGGATGGAGCTCTGAATGGTGCTGCTTCCACCGAGACTACGATCACCAAACCAAGAACTACGCTCTGCTAAGGCAAGAAGTGAAAAACCTCTTAGAAAATGGGCTCTTCAAGGACTTTATTACGAAGAGAAGTGCTGAGATAACCCAGCAACGCCAACATAGTCATCCCGAGCCTTCGGAAGAATCAGACTTAGAATCACCCAAGCATACTAGGGTTATCAACTCGATCTCATGAGAGTTCGAGGATCAGGCAAAACAAGGGGCCCGCGCCCCACAAGGAGTTCTGTGTGTTTCGAAAGAGTCGAAGAGCGAAGCATCAACAGAAGCAGGAATATGCTTCACTCCTTTTTGTGGCGACAAGGGACAACCTACTCATCACGACGCTCTGGTTGTGTTCCTAACCATGGCTTCATGCATTGTCAAAAGGGTCCTCATCGACAGCAGGAGGTCAACCAATATTCTCTTCGCGCGTGCTGCCAAGGAGATGGGGATTCCAGACTCTAACATCACACGGAGAGCAAGCACCCTGGTCGGTTTTAGCGGAGAGACAATCCAAACCATTGGAAAAATCACCCTTAGTGTATGGGGAGCGAAAGTCCACCAACGAACCAGTTCGCCGTTGTAGATTGTTCATTGGTGTACAACGCCATCATGGGAAGACCATGGATCCATGCAATGAAAGGTGTCCCTAGAACCTTACATCAAGTCATGAAGTTCCCGACCCCTTGGAGAGTAGGGAAATCAAAGGAGACCGACAAGATGCTAAGACCTGCTAGGAGATCACTCTCAAAAGCACGCCAACATGATAGCTCAGGTGTATAACGCCATCATGGGAAGACCATGGATCTATGCAATGAAAGGTGTCCCTAGCACCTTACATCAAGTCATGAAGTTCCCGACCCCTTGGGGAGTAGGGAAATCAAAGGAGACCAGCATGATGCTAAGACCTGCTAGGAGATCACTCTCAAAAGCACGCCAACATGATAGCTCAGGTTTTCGTCCGAGATAACACTGCAAGCGCACAGATGTACATTGTAGTGGTTAGGGATCGAATCCATAGAGACCAAAGAGTAGCACGAAGAATCAAAATCAAACAGCGGGCTAAAGCTAAAAAGATGTCTTTTGAGAGATGCAAATGTCGAAATTAAAGAGAGCAAATAAAACGCAGCAAGCAACGAGGTTGTAAACAATTCAGAAAAGTGTTTAGCATCGGGTATTCTCAGGGAAACATTTCATTGTTGACTTAAACTACAAATTAGGGAAGAGGTTAAGAACCGTCTTGAACTCAGATTCTAATCTAGAACTGATCTACTTACGTAGCATCAACGCCCTATGCACTAAAAACCTCAATACTAACTTCCGTTGACCCTCGATTTCTAGTCATGCATTACTAACAGATTTGATAGGTTCACAATTCACTTAAACATCAACTTCCGTTGGCTTAAGAAGAATTGCTCATCACAACGCTACACAAGTTTTGGCTAAGGCTAATACCCACGATGAAGTCCCCCTAGTCGAAGGCGATTCCACCAGGAAATTGAAGATCGGCTCGCGCCTTTCCTTAGACCTAAAGGAAAGGCTGATAAGCTTCCTTCGATCTAACTAAGACTGCTTCGCCTGGTCACACGCGGATATGTCGGGGATCGACCCCAACATCATCTCACACAGGCTAATGGTTGACCTGGACCATCCATCGGTGAAGCAAAAAAGAAAAAAGTTCACCTCCGAAAGAGATGTCATCGTCAATAAGGAAGTAAGTAACCTCCTCGAAGAAGGATTCATAGGGGAGGTGAGATATCCTGAATGGCTAGCCAACATGGTAGTCGTGAGGAAGAAGAATGGGAAATGGAGAGTTTGTATTGACTTCACAGATCTCAACAAGGCTTGTCCCAATGATCCTTTCTCTCTTCCACAAATCGACAAGCTAGTCGATGCCACCGCAGGGCACCAACTCATGAGTTTCATGGATGCCTTCACCGGATACAATCAAATCTTGATGCACCCCAGTGATCAAGAGAAGACATCGTTCATGACGTCCCAAGGTATCTACTGCTACAAAGTCACGCCCTTTTGTCTAAAAAATGTCGGATCCACCTACCAAAGGGTGGTAAACTAGACGTTTGCCGAATATATCGGTCAAACCATGAAGGTATACATCGATGACATGTTGGTAAAATCTTTACTAGCAGAAGATCACATTATACACCTTCACCAAGCCTTTAACACACTCCGGAGATACAAGATGAAGCTCAACCCGTCCAAGTGCTCGTTCGACGTTTGTTCCGGCTAGTTCTTAGGATATATCGTTACTCATCGGGGAATTGAGGCTAATACGGAGCAAATAAGAGCGATCCAGGGAATCCCAACACCGTAAACTCTCAGGGACATCCAGAAGCTCACAGGAAGAATGGCGGCCCTGAGCATGTTCATCTTAAGGCTATCAGACAAGTCGCATCCCTTCTTCGAAGCCTTCAAGAAGGGAAACGAATTTGTATGGGACGACAACTGCAAAGATGCCTTGGCGGCCCTCAAAGATTATTTATCCACACCGCCATTATTATCTAAGCCCAAGGTCAAAGAGCCCCTGCTACTATATTTCGCCATCTCCGATCACGCCATTAGCGGTGTCCTTGTGAGGGAAGAAGCTGCCTTCCAACGTCCTGTCTTATACGTTAGTAAATTTCTTCTAGATGTAGAGACACGATACAGTCACCATAATCGCACCCACTGTTGATTCGTTGGTGAAGGAGGAGGTACAAAATCTCTCCAAGCCACAGGTTCAGATGGAGAATGGACATTGCACGTGGATGGCTATAGCAACGCCAGGGGAACGGGCCTTGGAATCGTATTGACCTCATCCCATGGCGAGAAAGCATCCCGGACAGTCCGATGCGAATTCAAAGCTATAAACAACGATGCCAAGTATGAGGCCCTTATAGCGGGGCTCACCTTAGCAAAGGAAATGGGAGCTCAAAAGATCGCGGTCCACAGTGATTCGCCATTGATTGTCAACCAGATCCAAGGCGGCTATCAAGCCAGGGACTCAACCATGGCCAAATATCTCACGATGGCGAAGGAACTCACAGCAGACTTCGAGGAGTGCGAATTGCAACAAATACCATGAGAAGAGAACAGTCAGGCTGACGCGTTGGCCAACCTTGGCTCTGCGTTGCAAGCTATCGAAAGCCTCGATATCCCTTTGCTAATGTTATAATGGCCAACCGACAAAGAGGTGCTCGCCGCAGAAGTAGAAGCAGACGATGTCGTAACCCAAGGGTCAGCTGAGCCAACATACTACTGGAGAACACCGATAATAGGATACCGCAGAGATGTGACCCTACTGAAACTCAAAGCCAAATGCATCAAGATCAAATGGCCAACCACGAGGTACTGCCTAATCGGGGAAAACCTCTATCGACGATCCTTTGGAGGACCATTTCTAAGATGCCTCGGATGGCCTGAAACCAGGCTCGCTTTAGAGGAATTCCACGAAGGCACCTCCGGATAACACTCGGGGGGGGGGGGGGGGGGGGGGGCCTCCCCAAAAAAAAANTTATTGGCCAACGCTAGCTAACGATGCAAAGCTATACGCACGTAACTGTAAGCAATGCTAAATACATGCTCAAGTGTCTAAGCTTTCCACGATAACCTGAAGCCAATAGAAGCATCATGGCCCTTCGCGAAATGGGGCATGAATATAGTTGGGAAATTCGCCGTGGCGCCTTCACATAAGGTATTTCTGCTAGTGATGACAGATTACTTTACCAAATGGATAGAAGTAGAAGCGTTGAGTCAAATCACAAACGTCCAAATACGGAGTTTCCTCTGGAAGAGAATCATATGCAGGTTTGGAGTGCCCCATGATATTGTCACAGAAAACGGATCCCAATTCACTAGCAATGCTTTCAAGGAATTCTGTGAGACATGGGAGAGTAAACTCAGCTTCGCCACACCCCATCATCCACAGTCAAATGGCCAGGCAGAATCAACTAATAAAACCATCGTCAACATGCTAAAGAAAAAGCTGGACGTGAGAAAAGAACTATGGGTCGATGAGCTCCCTGGCGTGCTATGGGCTTACCGAACAACAACCAAATTTGCCACCGGCGAAACACCCTACTCCATGATCTATGGCACAAAGGCAGTCATTCTAGCAGAGATCAGCGTCAAAACAGCCAGAACTCTCTGCCAAGACGAAGAAACCAACGATGAACTGATGGCCGTAGACCTAGACCTAATCGTGAAAAAAGGGACGCCGCGATGGTGCGCAATTGGTGTTACCAACAAGAAGTAGCTAGGAGCTACAACAGAAAGGTCATAATGCGAACTTTCCAAAAAGGAGGCTAGGTCCTAAGAAGAGTGTTTGACAACACAAAGGATAAAGCCGCTGGAAAGCTAGCCCCAACCTGAGAAGGGCCTTATAAGATCATAGAGGTACAAAATGCCGAAGCTTAAAGATTTCAAGACATGCATGGGAGAGAGCAACCAAATAGCTGGAATGCCATCCACCTCAAAAATACAACTTTTAGGTAAAGAGGCCTTGGCGTAAGCCTTGGTACTTCTTCTCAGCGATGAGATGACCATCGTTTTTCTTAGAATTCAATTATGTAATAAAAGCTCCGCTATTCTTTGACGAAAGAAACTACAGGTCTTGAAATACATTCTTGGAAGAAAAGAGAAACGACTTCCTTTAGAGGAAAAAAAGATATACACTATCTTTGAAAACCTCCTTAGGAATAACTAAGGGCTTGATGCCCCACTCTTTTTAAGACCAGCACTAAGGCCTTGTGCCCAAAAATCCATATAATGCGGACGAGATCCTAAAAACCATGACCAAAAGGTCATGGCAGAATGCGGATGAGTTCCCAAAAACCATGGTTGAAAGGCTGAGCGAAATGAGGACTAGATCCTTACGATGGTAGATGCAAAGCATCAAAACTATGAGTTAGCAAAACTAACGGATATAGGCATCCCTGTCCATCCTAGTACATGGCTCATAGAAAAACTTAAAATCTGTCGGTCACAAAAAAACCTAGCAAAAACTCTGACACACGATGTCAATAAGGTTTCGGTCCAGGGACTAAATGTCCAAACAAACCTTGTGCCCACAGGTTTAGCGCCCACCGAGCAAACCACTCACAAAAAAGAAGGGGCTAGTACTGTTGATCACGGACTCTAACCTTGGATAAAGGCCTTATGCCCACCGAGCTCACAATAGCTCATTTTTAGCTAACGCCAATGGGTTTCTAGATGTCTTTGTTGCATAAAAACCAACTCAGAAGGAAGTTTGTGCATTGAAAAGGGCACATAAAGAGGTAAGTCATATATACAAAAAGAAAAGAGTTAAAATCCAAATAGCCATGGCTTCAAAAAAAAGAAAGGGCAACAAAAAGTCTGTCACACTCCACACTCCACACTTCACCTACGGCTCGGGGGCTTTTCTGGAAGGGCCAGCTCCAGTCTCCCGATCAGAAAGCAGGGTCAGCAGGTTCACAAAATAAACAGGAGGAGCCACTCCGTCTTCTTTGGCATGTTGAGACGTCTCGCATTGGTAGTTCGCCTGCATCCTACCCAGATCCCACTGAAGGTAGCATCCTTGGAGAAGGTCCCTGACCATCTCCCAACTAGCGATGGCGTCAACATTCCGGTAAGAAGTGTCCCTCTGCCGCTTCGGGGACTCGACCTGGTCAAGAAGATCAGTGATCTCATTCTTATGCACAACCACTAGCTCCTCTGCATAGTGAGCCCTACGCATGGTATCTTGCAACTTCTTGAGGGCCTCCACAGCCTTCTTTCGTTCCCTAGCCAACTCTTGCTCCAAGGCTCTCTGAGTAGGATTTGGCTCAGGAACCTGAGCCGAACCCCTCGCGTTCTGCTCCCTAAAGACAAAGGTGGCCGCGACAAGCTGCAAAAAGACAATTTTAAAGACAATTCCAGGCCACCATCACCACAGTAAAGATAAAAAGAAAGTGAACCTGCATGAGATCGGCGTAAGGGTCCCGGGAAGAACGACGCCGGTTCTCTATCATCTCCGAGAGGTTGTACGTCTACAACTCCTCCTGGAGAACGTCTCCGACCGCCCGACCTTCCCTAGGGTTAACCCTAGGCCTTTTTGAAGGCAGATGCAAAAGGGTCTCAGACCCTCCCGGAGCACTAGAGCCGGGAGACAGAGGAGCGTTAGCGATAGGAGATTCGAGTTCTTGAAGTTTGGCCCTAGCCGCGAAGGCCTTGGCCAAAGCAGAAGACGGGGGAGCCCAGATGAAGTTTTTCAATCCATAACTACCATTCAAGAAAACCGCAATGTCCCTAAATCAGCAATCGACAACTCTGCATTAAACGGAATAATATTCGGAAGATGAAAACTTATCGAAATTTGAGAATCGGCGGTAGCGTGAAGGAGCGATGAAGAAGAGAGAGACGTAATGTGACAAGAGCGATGACAGAAGATGACCAAGACTCTTCGCTTTCCCGCTTATTTAACCCTAGAAATAATGGACCGAAAGCGAAAAGCGAAGCCCAAACTACGCCATGAAGTTCAAGCCCAAGAGATCATCTGGAAGATGCGGTCCAATAAGCGCTGATGAGACTCACCAAGGATGAAGCCATAGCAGCGAAGGACAGGCGATGCCAACGAAAGCCATGGCTAAAGCTACACTCTATTTCTTTACTTTCACAAAGTCGATCCCAAAACTAAGGTATGAACCGAAATCTCTTAAGACATAATCTACTCTTCAAATTCCACATATGGAAAATGAAGAGTGGGGACAACTGTTGGGGGTAATTTTAGTCCCTTAGAGTCCGGCCATAGCCTAGACCAAGGAGACATAGATAAACCCCCTAGTTGTAGGTGCTAACCAAGACCATAGCCAAGGACATCATCGCCAAGCGGAGGCCATACCCGAGGTAGGATGAATATCCCCTAACTCTGTATAAGATCTTAAGAGATAAAGACAAATACCTTATTGAATCTTGAGAAATATTCCTTTTGTATGATAAACTCGAATATAGGAGTTATCCATAAAAATAAATGGAAACTCTAACTCGGAAGCTATAATACAAAGGAAAGAACCCTAATTCAAGGATCCGAAACTTTGACACCCAAACACTCACACTGTAATCGATTCTCTTGAATATCAATAAAGAAATCATTTACAAACCCTTTGTCTTTTTCGCTCATCTTTCTTAAAACCCAAAAAACCCTTAGTAAATTTGTTCTTGTTCTTCTCCGTCGAAGAACATCCAAAAAAACCCCCAAACAGATATTATTCGAACCGATTTCGTATCCGAATCCGTACGGGTATCCGAGAAATCGAAAAATTCCAAACCTAAAATCCCGATCCCAATACTCCAAAATCTAAACACAATCAACCATAATATTTATTCATAAAAAACGTCTGCGCGGTCGTGCGGATCAAACTCTAGTATTTAATTAAAACAAAAGTACTTTATAAAAATAAGCTTGCTATAACGAGGATTATTACACAAAATGTCATTACATTTAAAATGATCATAGCAAATTCATTAATAACATTTATGTCTTTTTACATTATATCGATTTAATTATTACTAACATAACGTTTATATATATCATAAATATTTCTAAAATATAGCATCCAAACAAACCAAAATATTTCTTCATTAGTAATATATCAAAATCAGTTTTAAGTTCAATGATTTTACAAAAACATGTCAACGAATCGATGGATTTTTTTTTGCTTTATCAATTTATACAATACATGAATCTGTTATAAACTATACTGTAATTAACATTATATTTTTGATATGCGTCTTGGATTTGATGCGTCTCCATGTCTCATTGACATTTTAATGTTAGTAAACTTAATATTATGATTATTTAATGCAGTTATATTGTAGTATTTAGAACTAAATTTGTCACAAAAATACAAAAAATAACAGTGATAAAAACGTATGAATTTATAAAAATAATTTATGTAAACTATAAAACTTTGGTTTAATCATCTGATAAGTTTTTTTAAATAATTTATAATTTCTCCCATTTAAATAAAATGAAATTTCTCTAAGAAAAACCAAAAAATTGGTAAAGTAGTCTGAAAAATTGATTCACAAACTTTAGATGTTATATATTTATTTACTTTGATATAACTTATTAAATATTAGATTAATTGATACAAAATAATTATCAAAATTGACAAAAAACAATCATGTTTAAAATGAAATATTTCTTTTAAAAACCTAATATGTTTACTAATTTTCTTATAAATATAATTCACAAAACGCTTATTGAATTATAAGTATACAAAATAATTTAAAGTTAATAATTTAGTATATAATTAATAAAATTTATAAATAACTAAAAAACAAGATCAATCATATGTTGGAACGAGACATCGTCTCAAATGCCCTTAAGAACTTAATTCTATTATATCCCTCTTAAACTTCAAATACTCTCCTTGTTTTGATGATATACGAGAAGACCAAAATACCCTTATTAAGTTATTAAAAAATTTAAAAATCAAAAAGATATCAGAAAATAAAGAGAAAAATCAGAAAAACAGAATGCCGAAACGCGAGTCTCGACGTCGTTATTTTCTCTGTCGCCACCGCCGAGAGTCGTCGACCTCTCCGCTGCCGCCATCGAGAATTTCGGCAAACTCGGTTGGAATCAAAGTTAGTTCTTCTCTCCTCCTTGAGCTTCATCGGACATAATATTGGTTTAGGTTTTATAATTGGATTTAATGAAATTTGTATGCAAATTGATGCACATAGATGTTTTGCCATTGTTTATGGGTCGATTCATAAATGAAATTGGTAAAAAATTCATTTCAGTGGTTAAGTGGGAGTGAATAGGCAGTAGATTTGCATCCGAAACCAATAAATTTGAGTTTTTGCGAAAGGAGAACTAGGTAAGACTAGTGAAACTGATAATTGTAGTAAAACTGGGTAAAACTGGTAATAGTAGTAGTAGTAGTAGAAATTAGGATTTATTGAGTAACACTGGGAAGCTGGTAAAATTGTGGATAATTTATTGAGTTTTTTTTGCATTGTTTTGGCAGGATATAATGGGCAAGCACACGAGCATATATTTTAAATTTTAAGGACGCATGTATAGTGTAACTTTGAAGGAGATTTCAATGGAGGATATACCTTTGTCAATGATAGAAGAAAGGTTTTATAAGAAGCTTAAATTGGATGAAAGTAAGGTTAAACTGGAATTGAGCTACACCCCGCTGCTGGTTGGATGTGAGGAACAATTAACTATCTTTTGATGACGATGATATGTTGCTTATCTAACGACCATCAATAAAGAGAACCGTAGATGTCTTTTGTTTTGGATCCCACGGATAGATCATAACAACTTAAGCAATTGTCGAGTAGAGGTAACAGATGACTCTATGAATTTTGTAAAAAAGCATTTAGGATATAATAAGTGTTAATTATATTAATGTAATGTGTTTATTGGGTTTCGGTTCAAGTTGTTTCTGAATTAGACCTACATATGAATAAGTGTTAATTATATATGCGTCCTCTGTCTCGTTATGAGACGTTTCCTCGTCTCGTCTCATCTCTTCATCTTCTTTCTCTCTCAAAGTTTGCAACTTTTCCGTTTCGTCTTTTGCAAATTTTCTGTTTTTTTCTCTCTTCTAGTAAGTGACTCTCTATATCTCGTCATGTCCTCGTCTCCGAAGATCTTCAGTAAGTGACTCTCTATCTCTCTCTCGTCACACAGTTTCCCTTTGTTTTGCTTAGTTTAACTTTGTGAATCTCACTTGTTTTACTTAGTTTAACTTAGTTTCGCAGTTTCCTCTTTGTCTTCACTTGCATGTCTATGTTTATGGCTCCGATGAAACTTGGGGAAAATTTAGAATTCGGAACGGTTTTTTACTTAATCTATATAAATATATAGGCGTATATACACTATATTGACGTGTATATACACTATTGTCTAGGCGTATTATGTACACTATATGTGTAATAATTTTACTTATCTATAGTGGTAATGATGTTTAAAACAGTGATTTGACGTAATTTTTATAGATTATTGATGTAAATTTTTTAAGATCTTTTTTATTAACAAGTTTTTATAGATGGTGGGAAGGTCAACTCTCACGTTGGAAGAGATGAAAAAGTCAAAAAGGAAGTAAAAAAAGTCAATGAAAAAGTGGAAAAGGTGAAGAAGAAGAAGAAGAAGATGGAGAGAGTGGGTCTGAACAAAAAAAAGATGAAGTTTCAGACGAAGATGAAGAAGTATACTCGTGCCTATATTTAAGAGGTCAAGCCAAACGACCGAGTTCTCGTCTGAAAGAGAAAGAGAAGGAGACAACGATGATAGTGTAAGCTATCAACCGCCATCAAAGCGTCGTCATCTTCCACCGTCAGACCCAGAAGACAGTCTGAATGATGACTACTAATCTCTCTCTCTCGTTAGTTACTTGTTATATTTATTTCTGTTATGTTTTTTTATCTCAAACTTATGACTCCTATTTCTCTAATTAATCGTATGTTTTTGCGTATATTTTGACTCCAAACCAAAAAGAAAAAACGATAAACAAAATCAAGGTGGAGGCAATACTAGAGAAAACAAAAAAATTAAAGAATATTTCTAGTTAATATAACATATGAACAAATATGGTGAAAAAAAAACAAATGAACAAATATTCCAATATTCATAACGAAAAACAAAGTCTAGTTGCTTTTGATTTTATTTTTTTTTAACATATTGTTATATTCTAACAAATATTCCTAATTAATATAACATATGAACACATGAAAAAATATTCCTTGTATTTTCAAGAACACTTTGTTAGTGAATACGAACTAAGAAAGGAAAAGTAAAGAAATCTTGATCTCAAACTTACTGTTGTATAAAACAATCAGTCTAACATGTTAAAGCACTAAGATTAAAAAAAATTTTAAATGATAGGTAGTACTAAATAAAATAGAAAACACCCAAAAGTAAACCTATGAGGAAATTTCGTAAAACTAATATCTTCTGTATGACTATGAACAATTCTTTTGCCAGGGAAATGAAAATTTTTGGTGCCAAAATAGAAAAAAACATAGAATTTCAATTTGGTTTCATTTTCGTCTTTCACTCCTTTGCTCGAATCGAACTACAATATGCCCTAACCAGACTCAAAAATAAAATTTGGTTTGTGAAGGTTTAATCAGGATTTTACCCAATTCGTTGTATTGCACCAGTAACCTACAATTAACCAACTTAACTAGAATTAACCAATATCAATTATTAAAGACTTTTATATTTTGGTTTTCTAGCAATCATTTTTAATTTCAAGTCCAATCATTATTTAATTGGATGGTACATTCGTTCAGTTAAGCATCATTGGCTCGTACGTAGTCGTGTTGCACCAATAACCTAAGATGGGCTTGGGCCTTATCAACAGTTGACCAACTTAACTAGAATCAACCAGTAGCAATTATTAAAGACTCACATATCATGATTTTCTGGCAATCATTTTTTATTTCAGTTTTTTTAGTCCAATTATTATTTAATTGGACGGTACATCAGTCCGGTTAAGCCTGATTGGCTCGTACATCACCGTATTGCACCAATAACCTAAAATGGGCATGGGCCTTGACTATAATTAACCAACTTAACCAGAATTAACTAATAGCAATTATTAAAGACTCTTATATCTTTGTTTTCTAGTAGTCATTTTTATTTCGGTTCTGTTTGTCTAATTATTATTTAATTGGATGGTACATCAGTTCGATTAAGCATGACTGGCTCGTACGTCGTCGTATTACACCAATAACCTAAAATGGGCTTGGGCCTTAACTACAGTTAACCAACTTAACCAGAATTAAGCAATAGCAATATATAAAGACTCTTATATCTTGGTTTTCTAACAATAATTTTTTATTCTAGTTCTGCTAGTCCAACTATTATTTAATTGGACGCTACATCAGTTCGGTTAAACATGATTGGCTCGTACGTTGTTGTATTGCACCAGTAACATGGTTTTCTTCACACACGAAATGCTAAATTCTCGAAATACACAAACAAATTGAACTTTGTTTTCCAACTTATAGCTCCATTTTCACCCGATTTGGATGTAAAGTAGTTGAAGCCATCAAGAAATTGGCTTGATGCTACTGACTTTAGAATTTAGATTCAAGCCCAATTGTTACAAACTCCAAAAACATTAGTCAGCCAAAAATGGAATCAACAACAAGGATATTTTATGGCAATTACGAAGATATGGATGGTTACATGTGTGTTCGTCACATAGTTTTACATAGCTTTACCTTAGTATCACTTTGTGTTACAAGTAAAACAACGCCATAGTTTCATCTCTTCGTCACACAGTTTCACCTTGTTTTACCTAGTTTCCTTTGCGCTCCTAGTAAAAGGAAAAACTTAAATCAAACCAAAACCACTTCCCTTGTTTCCATCAGTGTCACCAAAGCCGATTTGTCTACCACAAAATAAAACAAACTGAAAATTTTAGCAAAAGATAAACTCTTATACTATTCATAAGATTTTAAAATCCTTGTCAATCAACATGCAAGTTAAGAGATATAGAAACATGTATTTTGTGAACCAAAAACCTGTAGTTTGTGAATCAAAAACTACATCGCGTTCGCCGGAAACATGGTCTCTGACATACACTCCTATAGGGAAAAAAACTGCTTAGAGAGATCTGAAGAACTAGAGACCAAATTTACAGAATGAATGTTAAAATAAACTCATCGGAAACACTTGTCATAAGCTTTCCAAAATCAATATCCATCATTGAAGAATTATCGAGGAGTTATAACATAAAAGATAGGAGTGAAGTGAATAATGAGAAGGAAACAAAAATAAAATTGGTTACTTGAAGAAAAAGAGAAAAAAATCGTGGCATTTGTTGGCAAAAAAACTACAAGTATCAGTCTATTAGTGCTACATAGTTATACTTTCGCAATAACTTAAATTGAATGGTTTCAGGCTACCATTCAACCACAAAAATGCATTTTTACCAAATTCATGTACTAATCGACCCAAAAACAACGCTCGACGGAGGAAAAAGAGTTGTCGACGACAGCGACTGAGAAGAGAAAGTGGTGAAGTATAAGAGAGATGAAGGGCGATAGAGATCGATCAAAATTGAAATTGCGTACTTCATCACTTTGTCTTCTTTGTCGCCGATGTCGACCACTCTGTTGTTGCCGTCGAACATTGTTTTTGGGTCGATTTGTAGATGAATTTGGGGCAAATGATTTGAAATCGTGTTTGATTATAGAGTTTGTTTAATCGCGATTTGAATCGCGTTTGATTTCAGGCTTTTTTTGATGACTCGTTAAGATCCGGCGGGAAAATGGGTGGGCAATTTTACCTTTGGTTTTATTGCAAATATGATGACTTCTACATCTTTAAATGTATTTACTCATTTTTTGAATTAAAAATAAGGGTCAATTA
The DNA here is from genome assembly GCA_900406275.1 of Anastatica hierochuntica. Taxonomy (NCBI): domain Eukaryota; kingdom Viridiplantae; phylum Streptophyta; class Magnoliopsida; order Brassicales; family Brassicaceae; genus Anastatica; species Anastatica hierochuntica. Next base: position 52,116 of record OVAN01000055.1, read on the forward strand.
AGAGATTGACCATGAGCCCACAATTAATTAACTAGACGACTGAAGCTTTTTGGTATTTAGGTAAAAGAGAATATTTTGTCCCAAGACTTTCCACTCTACCCTCATGAGAGTGATAATTATTTATCCTTTTCTTTGTTTTTCATTTCTTTTTATTTTCAAACTTTACCCCTGATTCACTAATCTACACTTGTGTTATTTACAAGATGGTATAACTAAAATGTATGTACAAAATAAAAAAATAGATTTTTTCACATCAAACGTAATTTGAATTTTTTGAACCGGATATATATTCTTTAAATAGTACTATTCACACAACAAAAAACGATAAAATAAGAGTGCTAGTTTAATAGTAGTATTATTTCAACGAGTATAGACAACCACCAATATCAAATAACAAATAAATAGAAAACTAAAATTTACGTATAAATAGCTATCATATATACTTGTCATATATATATAAGCAACTGCAAAAATTAAAAAGTTTGGTTCTCTATGTTTTAGGTGCAGTTATATATTGATAACCTATGTTTAAATAGTATCTATAAAAATAGAATAACTATTTTTCATTAAATCAAAGCAAAAAAATAAATTTCACTTTACAAGATAAATAAGAATTCAATTTTAAAATTGTAAGTTACAATATACATGAAAAAATCATTTATTTTTTTACCTAATCAAAATATTAAAGAAACTTTTTTCAAAAAAAAAAATCAGGAAAAAATATGGGGATTTGGAATGAAGAGAGAGAAAAATAGGGAAAAGAAAAATAAAAATTAAAAATTAAAAACTTATGGAGAGAATGTGAAACATGAAGAGTTTCATTATCTTTTTTTTTCCCCGAAAATTTCTTTTATTGATTGGAGTGATCTCTAAGTAAGAAATCAGTAATGTCATGAGGTACAAAGTTGAAATTTTCAAAAGATAAATTGTTTGGGAATTCGGACTTCGACAACCAATCGGCCACTTGGTTTGATTCGCGGTGTACCCAGTTCACACTTGCATCCAGAAACTTCCTCAACCAACCGTGTATCTCGCAGATGATGGCGTAGTAGGTAAATCTCCTTTCGTCTCCACGTACCAATTTGGCAACTAATTGACTATCTCCTTCAAAGATGACTCTAATATGTCCTCTGAACCACATTTGCTGTATGGAGATAAGATGTGCCTGAAGCTCAGCTTCAATCACATCTTCACATATATGTCCTTTTGCGTGCCCCGAGCCTAAGTAGTCTCCATTAGAGTCTCTGTATACCCATCCGACTTGTGATTGATGGTTGCCTCGAAAGCTAGCGTCGAAATTGCATTTGATGTAACCCAGTGGTGGCTTTGCCCATGTAGAATGTGTTGGTCTCCTGTTCGGAGTTTTATGGGAGAGGACATGACCCGCGTTCAAGAATTCTTTCGCATCCGCAGCAATCAGTCGCACAACTGTCGACCAGTGACCCTGTCGTTTCTGATAGACTAAAAGGTTTCTGCTCTTCCATATTCGCCAGAGCGTCCACAGAGGGCTTTGCCTGGCTAACATTGTAAAGCCAGTGTTTGAGTGGTTTGTAAGGATAGATGTCATCTTGTCCTCAAATGTTGCGGAATGAGTGTGTATAATCGGATCAATGGTATTAGTGGCCCGCCAAATTGCAGAAGCATAGCTACATGTGAAAAAAGATGATTTAATGATTCCTCTTGTTGGCAGCATCTTTTGCACGTTACATCTGCTGTTAAGTGCCTGCGCCGCAAGATCGTGCCTATTGGTAGGGCGGAAGACAAGGCTCGCCATAGGAAATGTTTTATCTTCGGGGCCGTATTCAGTCTCCATACAGTTGTTTTAAGATCAACCCTCCCTGGGACAGGAAGAACATTATCACGGTTTACTTGTTCTGCCAGGTGAAATCCCGATTTAACTGAGTAAATCCCGTGGGCATTATAAGCCCATCCTACGAAATCCTCTCTCGAATACTTGGATAGACGAACCCTTTGAATGATGTCGACATCTTCATCGATGATGTTTGCCCGGAGTTTGTTGTGGTCCCAAAAAGGTTGTCCTACGACCATTAGATCTTGGACTGAATGGATTTCAATAAGGGGTCCAAAGATGCGACGAGGGGGTCTTGGCGGCAGCACAAGTAGCCAATTATCGGACCATATCTTCGTGTTTGCACCATTGCCAATGATTACCCGCATTCCCGCTTGAACTAGCTCTCGGCTTCCCAGAATAGATCATCATATAAATGATGGTTTATTCCCCAGAGTGGCTCTCATCATGGATGTATCAGGGAAATATCTCCCTTTCAATACCTGTGAGACAAGCAGATGTGGATTGTGTAGAATACGCCATATTTGTTTTCCGAGAAGTGCGTCGTTAAAGTTCGTGATATTCCTAAATCCCAGCCCTCCTGTACTTTTTGACTGACTCAGGCGGTTCCATGCAAACCAGTGCATACCTTTCGAATCATTTCCTTTATTCCACCAGTAGCTGGATAAGGCCTTCTCAATGTCTTCACAAATACCTTGCGGTAGTTTGAAGCAGTTCATGGTATAGACTGGAAGAGCAAGAGCTACTGTCTTAACAAGGATTTCTTTCCCTGCCTCATATAGGAATTTATTCGTCCAACTAGATTCCTTTTTTGAACCTTTTCAACAATGAATTTGAAAACATCATTTTTCTTGCGGCCAACTTGTTCTGGTAGTCCAAGATATTTCCCATTCCCGCCGTCATTATGGATATTGAGGATGTGCCGCATGCGAGTTCTGGTAGCAGCCGCTACACGAGAGCCAAAAGTGATAGCTGATTTGTTGAGGTTCACTGATTGGCCTGAGACCTTCTCATAGAGTTTTAATGTCTGCATAATGGCTTTGCCCGATTTCGGGTGGGCGGGATAGAAGAATAACACATCATCAGCAAACATTAGGTTATATATTGTTGGTCCCGAATTGCTAAGTTTGATCCCCTTGATCTTGTGCTTCGCAACCATGGAATGGAGCATGAATGTGAGGATTTCCGCGCAGAGTATGAATAGATAAGGAGATAGAGGGTCACCCTGGCGAATTCCACGTCCCGGTCGAATATTCCCTCGAGGAGTGTCGTTTAGTAGTACAGAAAATGTGACAGATTCCACACAAGTCATTATCCAATTTATCCATATGTGAGCAAACCCCATGGCTTCCATTGTTTTGCGTAGGAAATGCCATTCCAGACGATCATAGGCCTTAGTGATATCAGTTTTTATCGCCATGTAGGATTTTGACCATCTCTTCCTCGATTTCAGGGAATGTAACACCTCATGAGCAATGATGACATTGTCAAGGATGTTCCTACCTGGTATGAACGCCGCTTGGTTTGGAGAAACTAGTGCTGGTAGGATGACCTTTAGGCGAGATACTAAAATTTTTGAAATAATTATGTAACTTACATTGCACAACGCAATAAGTCAGACATTTTTAACGGGAGTTCCTTCTTTGGTATCAAACACATGTTGGTGTGGTTCCGATTATTTTCCATGAGATTTGATTGGAATAAATCTTTGACTTCTTTAATGATATCACCTTTAATTTCCGACCAAAATTGTTGGAAAAATGAAGCCGTGAAACCGTCCGGTCCTGGGGCTTTAGTGGCTCCGATGTCAAACACCGCTTTCCGTATTTCGTCATCAGTGATCATGCCAGTTAGTGTTGCGTTCATTTCTGGAGAAACCCGTGGGGGAAAAGCCAGCGAATACTTGTTGTATTGCATTCATATCATGTCCTTCACTGGTAAACAACTCGGAATAATATTTCTCAGCCGTTTGTCCAACTTCGACATCACCATGGTAAATCCTCCCTTGATCATCTTCTGTTGCAGTGATTTTGTTTTTGGCAACACGTGTTTTGGTTTTTGCATAAAAAAATCGTGTGTTCCTATCCCCCAAGTTTAGCCATTGGTTCCCACTCTTTGTCTTCCAATAATGTTCTTCATCCCTATATGCCTGACATAAATCTTGTCTTATGTTGTTGCGAGTTTGAGTGGATGTGTGCCTATTCGCATAAGCTAAGTCAAGACGTTTCTTTAGCCTGATGATTCGCTTAGCGGCATTCGATTTATTCTTTCGTGTCCATCGGGTGATAGCAATACGGGCGTCGTCTAGCTTATTATTCAGTGACCGGGAGTCACCTGTTTCCTTCCAAACTGACGCGATGTGGCTCCTGAAATCATCACTAACATACAAGCTATCATCATAGTGGAATCGTCGTGGTGTGTTGTTTGGTGTTTTTGTGAGGGATATAATAAGCGGGCGATGATCGGATCCCTCAAAAGGAAGGAATTCCACTATGGCGTCCGAGAATTGTGATAACCATTCGGAATTAGCCATTGCTTTGTCAAGGCAGCAACGTACATCATGTTTGTGTCGTTTACCGGTCCATGTAAATGGGTCTCCTAGACTTTTAAGATATTGAAAGTTGCACACCGCGATCATTCTCCGAAAGTCCATAAATGAATGCTCAGGTCGTGGTGGTCCCCCTCTCTTTTCAGAATTACTAACAATTTCATTAAAGTCTCCTAAAGCTATCCAAGGACCATTTGTCGATGTTGATATGCGTTGTAGCTTTTCCCATAAATGATTTCGTAATTGCGTTTCCGGATGGCCGTACACGAAAGAACAGTGATAAGTGAGTTCATTAATATCGATAGTACAATGAACAAGATTTGGAGATGCAAAAGTAATAGAAACAACAACACTTTTTTTCCAAAAAAGCGATTCCGCCACTAAGCCCGATTGGAGGAACCGTGAAATACGAGTCATATCCAATATCGCAGCCAAGATCTCGAATATAATCATCACTTTTTTTTGTTTTCAAGAGGTATATGATGTCCGGGAGATGCTTGCGGTGGATCTCTTTGACGCGTCGAACTGTCAAGTCAATGCCTAAACCTTGACAGTTCTAGATGGCCGTACTCATGGCGATAACGGTGGATTCGGTCCCACCGCGCCTCCGATTTCGCTATTTTCATGAGCTGTGCCGCTGCTCTCACCAATTTCTAAAATCCTACGGCGTCTTTGGCGTTCACAGTCTTCATCCTCTTCAAGCTTTCTTTTACGAGATTCAGTAGCTTCATCCATTACTACATCTTCTGGATCGATAGTTGCCGCGGCGGAGCTTCCATGCTGAGAGATTGACGCACGTGGTTCATCATTACTCACATCATCTGGTCCAATTAAAGCCAGTGGTTGATGGATATCATCGGGAGGACCTGCAATGGCAAGAGGCATAACATCCAAAGGTAAAGCGAGAATATGTGGCCTAGGAATGTAATACCCATTTTTTCTTGGAGCCATCTGGTCAGGTCTTATCTGTGGAGGTATAGCAAGGGGTCTAAACTGATTTCCTCCATTGGCGAGATCCAAGTTCTGGTGATCATCATCATCATCACCTGGTTCATCAGGCGCAGGGGCGTCTTGCGGTACCAAACAGGCGCCAGTGTCGTGAGTGAGCATACCGCAAGTGAGGCAAACCCCACGGAGTCTTTCGTAACTAAGTTGCAAGAGTGTGTTGACACCAGGTAAAAACTGAAAGTATCTCCTGAATCGAAGGGGCTCACGAACATCCCAGCCGATTAACACGCGCACAAACTCAACACGAATAGCAACTATCAGATCGTAGTCAACTTGAAGCAATTGGCCGATTGCTCGTCCGATTAGAGCAATGACTTCACGGTTTAGAAACTGAAACGGAATTTCTCGGATTTGAACCCAAAAGGGTATAAATTCAATTCGAAGATGTTGAGCAGGGGATACCACCGTTCCATTATTAGCATCCGATCATTGAACGACCACAGTCCTCGGCGTAGCACCGCGTTCATCGATTCCTCCGACGGAAAGATGAATTGAAAGCGGCGCCCATCAAGGACTCGGCCGTAGACAATTCCGGTGAGGCCCCAGAGGCGAGGAAGATGAAAAAGAATCATCCTGATGTTTTGTCTTCGTGGCATCAATGGCCGACCGATGATGAAAAATCGGTTTTCGCCGGCTGCTTGCATGACGGCGTCGGTTGGGAGAACCACTGGTTCGTCATTGATACCCAGTTCGAGCGCTTCAATCTGTTGTCGGAGGTTGTCTGCCATGGCTTTGCGGCGTGAACAGAGTGGAGAGGCAGAGGAGATTCAAAAGATTTGGGGAAGAACAGACTGGATCTTGGAGGAGAAGAGAGAGGCTAAATAGATCAGGATAATTCATAACCCCATGTCTTCACAATCAAACCCACTCAGAGATCGTGGGGAAACAAAACGTGGAGGAAACCACCACGAGAAAATCGCTCGACCGTCGACGGTGGCGGCGAGATTAAAAAAACTGTTATCGGAAATCGCTTAAAAAATCGCTCTTTTTTTTTTAATAAGTTACCAAAATTTGCCATTACTCATTATCTTTTTATTAAGGGAGAGAAATACATCACATTTTCTCTTTCGTAAAAAAAACTTTCTAACAAGGGTTATTCATTGCAACTACGCTAAAATAATTATATATAATGTCTGTTTTATTTGAGGGACTTTTGCGATTAATGGTTCACATATAAGGGTATTGGAACTATAATTTTATATTTAAATTTCAAAATTAATTATATTTTTCTGATTAGTGTTAAGATTATTTGGCATATAAAACAAATTTTAATCTATATAAAAGTTAAAAACATAACCTATTCTAACCTTTAAAATATGTGTATTTAAAAAATAGATATATTTATATACAGAATATAAAAGCTTTTTTGCACAAAACTATCGATTAAACAAACGACTATATAGATTTCCTTATATTATTATGCTGGATATATGTAAGATTACAAGAGTCTATCTAAAGTCTAAACAAAGGAGATATACAAGACAAGATTTATACCTATTAACATCATATAATTATCTTATCTAATACCTTTACATTAAACTCTTTCCCGTAACTATAAATCAATAGAAATTCAAGAAACTTAAATATATTCAATTACCTTACCTAAAGTTTTATAATCAGTGAACACCAACTAACAAAAAATGTATTGAAAAATAGAATATCAATCTTTGTAGAAAAAATAAAAAAAACCAATCAATTATATAAAGTTGAAGGCGTTTAACGTTAACTCGACTCTATACATAGTTGTAACTCACGAAATTTTGACATGTGTCTTCCTTAACTTAGATTATGACATGTGTCAGTTTATAATGTAGATTTGATAGAAAAATTCCTTTTAAATCATTTAACACTTAAAATGGCAAAAACTAAAAAAGGAAAAATTATTATTATTTTAAAATATTTCTTTAAATTTTTATTTTTATATTCTATATTTTTTTTTATTATATTTCTATTTTGTATCAAAGATTAATATGAAATCTTAAAATGGTAAAAACGCAAAACAACAATAATCTAAGGTTAAATAATCTTAAATAAAATAAGTATACCACGTGTTTTTATATTAATAAAATTTGATTAATTTTGTGCTATACAAAATTTAAAACCTATTTTTATACTTCTATAATTTATCTAGGGAATATGAGTTTTTTATTACAAAAAATATAACTTTTAGTTATAAAACATATATGATAATAATAAATCTAATTATACGGGTTTTTACTTTGTCACTTATCAATTTATATTTTTAATATTATAACTAAATTTTTAACATAGATTACCAACGTTATAAGGCGGGTACTAATCTAGTATTCTATAGTTAGATATAGTATTTTTTTAACACCTTCTTTTTCATTGATCATGAGGAGGAAATAAACTCCAAATAGATTGAGCTAGTAATACATGGGGGAATAAAATCATAAACAATGAAAAGAGAGTTTAGATCTTGGTGTTTGATCAAGTTATTTGCCGAGCTGTATTCATTTCTTGGGATCCAAGAAAACCTTGTATCATTGAATTTCCTTGCCCATTGGTTTATACCCCTCAACCAGTTAGTTAAACGGAAGTTGTACTTCTTTCCGGTTACAAGATGATGCACCATTTGTGAGTCGCCTTCGAAAATAACGTTTGTGTATCCTCTACTCCATGAAAATTCAATCGCCATGAGAAGAATTCGAAGTTCCGCCTCCAAACTTGATTGTACTTATGTCCCAATTGCTTGTACTGCACATAAGAAGGCACCGTTATCGTCTCTTAGTATCCAGCTTGCAGGTGCCGCAATGTTTACATCTCGGAAACCACCATCATAGTTGCATTTTATCCATCCCTTTGGTGGTCGTACCCATTTAGTGACATCTGACCTGTTATGTGATGTAACAGTCCTCTGTTTTTGTCATGGAGGAACTTGAGATAACCATTCCTAAACTTCCATGTAGAGAATCCTTAAGTTCTTCCGCCATGAGGTTGATTGTTGTTGGAATATTTGCATGTTGCGACACTTCCATATGCGCCATAGTGTCCATATAGGTAATAATCTACTAATCTCTGATAGATGATCCTTCCTAGAGTGTAACAGGATGTAGTTTATCTTGAGGTGGAGGGATATTTGGGCATTAGTGATGTCGTTAACTTGTGTTGGAAGATTGTCCCAAATTAGTACAGAGTCCGGACATGTGAAGAAAAGGTGATTTGTTGACTCCACTCCGATATTACATCTTTTGCATCGATCTTCCCCAACACCTATTCTCCTATGTAGTTCCTCTTGTAGCTAAAGCTTTAGAGCATAATCTCCATCAGAAAACTTGATTTTTGGTGGCACATTTGATTTCTAGATTTTGTGTTTTGTGTCGTTGTCTCTGTGTGGAGGTTGTATAATGTTATCTCCCATGTGAGTGGATAGCCAATAACCCGATTTAACTTCGTAGCGACCACTCTCTGTATAGTGCCAATCCAAAACGTCCTCACAAGCATGAGCATGAAGCTTTAAGTTCATGATATGACCAATATCATCCTCATGTACAAGTTCCCGAAGCTTATCCAGGTTCCAAGTGTGATTTGTAGGAGAGATTAGATCCTTAACCACATTGCCTTTGTTGGATGTTGGTGATCGTTTCCGTGGTTGCCTAGGAGGGTGAAGGGGAAGCCATGGATCAATCCATGTTTGTACTGCAGCTCCATCACCAATAATATATCGGAGACCGCTTCTAACCAAATCTCTTCCATGTAATATTGACTGCGAGCCGTAGTTTGGTTTAGTACCTCTACCCGCATTAAAGATATTAGTTTTAGCAAAGTATCTTCCTTTCAAGGTTCGTACCATCAAGCAATGTGGAACTTCCATAATTCGCCAAGTAGTTTTTCCAAGTAAGGAATCATTGAACCTTTCTATATCTCGGAACCCAAGTCCACCTTCTTTTTTCGTATACATAGTCGATTCCAAGCCACTCAATGCATTTTTTGTTGGTCTTGTGTTCCATTCCACCAGAATCTTGACAAAAGCCTATCCAATTCTTCACAAATTGCTTTTGGCAACTTGAAACAATTGATCGTGTACACGGGCATGGCCGTCGCCACCGTCTTTAGGAGGATCTCCTTATCCGCTTGTGAGAGAAACTTATTGTTCCAGCCTTGGATTTTGCCACGGACTTTCTCAATGATGTATTGAAATAAATCAACTTTTTTCCTCCCAAATTGCTCAGGGAGACCAAAATATTTGTCATAGCCACCTTCATTTAAAATCATGAGTTTCCTTCGAATCAAAGTCTTCATGGGTTGGGCTACTCTTTTTCCAAAAGTGATGGCCGGTTTTCGTGTGTTAACCATTTGCCTCGATTCCTTCTCGTACTGATATAAGATTTCTTTCATAGCATGGCTTGATCTCGAATTTGCTTGGCAGAAGAAAAGCGAATCATCGACAAATAGGAGGTGAGTTATTGCCGGGCTATTATTACTAATTCTTATCCCTTTGATAGCTCCCTTTTTTCAGCTCATTTAACCATGTGTGTAAGTACCTCCGCGCATAATATAAAAAGATAAAGAGAGAGAGGGTCACCTTGTCAGATTCCTCATTGCGCTGTGCTGAAACCACGTGGCATTCCATTGATGTTAACCAAGTATGTAACCGAGCGTATACAAATCATTACCCATTCAATCCACTGAAGAGAAAATCCCATTCGGATCATCGTCATTCGAATGAAATCCCATTCCAATTTGTCATAAGCTTTTGTAATATCTGTTTTAATCGCCATATAACCACTTGAACATTTACCTTTAACTTTGAGAGAGTGAAGGATCTCATGTGCAATGATTATATTATCCGTAATAACCCGACCTTGAATGAAAGCAGCTTGTTTCTCATATATAATTCCCGGTACAAGCGGTTTGAGCCAAGAGACGAGTATCTTCGATATTATCTTGTAACTTACGTTACATAGAGCGATGGGTCAAAACTCATTCATTCGCTTTGGAAGATCTGTTTTCAGGATTAGACATAGGTTGGTGTGATTCATCTCCTTGTCAAGATTTCCTTTGGAAAAAACTCCTTGATCTCCTCTATAACCTCTGGTTTAATATCTTCCCAAAAAGAATGGTAAAAATCGCCAGTAAAGCCATCCGGACCTGGTGCTTTCGTTGCGCCAATAGAGTAGACAACTTATTTAATCTCTTCCTCGGTCACATCACGAGTTAGCTCCATGTTCATGACTCTTGTTACTCGTGAAGGAAATTCATTGAACACATGATAATGATTATTTAAACTTTCCAGCTCACTCGTGCACATTTTTGTAAAGAAATCTTCTACAACAGCCACTATCTTTGAGTTCCCACAATGTTTTGGGTCATCATCATCAATAATGGAGAGGATACGATTTCGTTTTGTCCTTGCCCTTGTAGCAGCGTAGAAAAAACTTGTGTTTCTATCCCCACACCGTAACCATTTGTTTCTACTCTTTGCTTTCCAATAGCGTTCTTCATCGAGAAAAACTTTTTGTAATTGGCCTCGTAATCTCCTGATTGTGTCTGTGTGGTCATCTCTTAAGATCGCCTCCTTTAAACGATGCTTTGCTAGACCAATCTCTTCCTTAGCATTGAATCAGTTCCTCCTTTTCCAGGAAGCGGTGATTTTGCGGCAAGTTCGTAATCGGTTATGAAGACCATCAGCTGAGCTTGCTCTTGAGTTCCATTCTCTTGTCACCGTATCTTTAAATCCACCTTTATCCGATAGTCTGCTATCAAACTTGAATTGCCCTGTTCTCTGCTTTGCTTCACTTTCCGAAGATGTTATAACAGATATATGGTCAGAGACACCGAGTTCCAGGAATTGAGCATAACTTTCTGGGAACATCTCTAGCCATTCAGAGTTTAGCATCGATCGGTCTAGGCAGCATTGAACATGATGATCATGTCTTTTTCCAATCCATGAAAACTTGTTGCCAATGAATGGAAGATCATGAAGCTCACAATTATGAATCATACATCTGAAGTTGTGAAAACTCCTTTCAGGTCTTAGATTTCTTCCTTGTTTTTCAGTGTTGTCTTTGATTTCATTAAAATCACCAATAAGTTGCCAAGGTCCTTCTCTTTGTAGTGCTAAAGATTCAAGTTGTTGCCATGTGATATCACGAAGAGAGGATTCTGGGTTTCCATAAAGACATGACAAATAGAAAGAGGTTCCATTGCATTGAACTTGAAAATCTACAACATTAGGGGATTGAGATAAAACCAAAACAGAAAAGGAATTCTTCCACATGATTACCACTCCTCCACTAAGCCCTCTTGGAGGAATCATTACATATTTCTGAAAACCTAAATTATGACAAACACCTTCTACATAATCATTTGGTTGCTAAGTTTCTATTAGGCATATGATATCCGAGAGAAATTTGTGATAAATCTCTGTTAGATGTCGAACTGTCAGGTCATTGCCTAGTCCTTGACAGTTCCAATGACCTGACAGTTCCAAGCTGCTGTCCTCATGAAAACTGTGGTGGTTCAAGGCCCACCGCTCCTCTCACTTCATCTTCTGGTTCTTTGCAGCCGCTGGATTCACCTTCTGTGAGCCCTAGTATTCTCTTTTCACTTGCTAGGAAATTATCAACGAACTCCCGCTTCCTCTTTGCACGCTTATGATCACCATCATTTTTAGAGTAGGTGCCATACAAGTGTATTTTATCCTCCATTTGTGCATCTTGTTCCTCTGTGATCTGCTTCCCTTTGAAATCAACAGTGCCCAGGACATTTGTTACTTCACTATCCACATCATTCAACCGAGAGTTAGGATCATTAGGATAAGTATTGGGAGTAAGAGTACTTAGCCTTTCTGGTTCCCTATTCTCTGAGTCTGGTTCAATATCAACAAGAGGAGCATCAAGGTGCAACACCACATTGTGATTATCAAGCTGTTCTACTTCCTGAATGTTCATGTCTTGATCCTGGTGGAGTTGGTTTGCATCACCATTTGGCTCATTCTGATCAATCTCTCTTATAATCACCCACTGGTTCCTCTGTTGAGGCATGTCATTATGTCTTGGCTCTTGATTATCGTCGCTATGGTCACCAAGGTCTTTAGGTCCACCATTTTGTGTGAGGCAGTTACCAGTGTCGTGTGTCATCAGACCACACACTTCACAGAAACCGCGTAGTCGCTCATAGCAGAAGCTGAGGAGTGTATTCACACCTGGTATGAACTGGAACTGGCGTTGAAAACGTAGAGGAGAGTTCACATCCTAATTGATTTGGATGCCTACAAAGTCTCGGACTGCAGCCATCAGGTCATAATCAATCTCCAGTAGCATCCCCATGGCTCGACCAATGTGTAGAATAACATCTCTATTCATGAATTGAAAGGGGATACCTCTGACTTGAATCCAGAAGGTGATGTGGTTCAACATATCGATGTTTAGCAGATGGGTCCATAGTTCCAGTACAAGCATCCTCTCCGAGAAAGTCCAAGGACCACGACTTATCACCGTCAACATCGATTCTTCAGATGGAAAGGTAAATTGGAAGCGCCGGTTTGCAATAGTTCTTCCTTGCACTATACCCTCAAGACCCCACACTCTCGGAAGGTTAGCCACAATTGACCGGAGGTTTTGCCTTCTCGGCATCACGGGACGGCCAATCAACACAAATATGTTTTCTGTTGCCGCTTGAGTCACCACTTCCAACGGAAGAGCAACAGGGCATCGTCAATACCCAAAACCAGATCATGGAGTGCACGCCTCAAAATTTCCACCATTGTTGTGTTTTTCGCAAAGAAATCAAGTAGTTTGAGAAGATTATATGGTTCAAAGACTTGCAATTGTATCGATTCATTTAAACTCAATCCCTTAAATAGATTGTTTCGTAGAAAGGAGGTTTCTTTATCTTCTTCACGATGATCGTGGTTGGGCATCGCGAGAGTAACCGTCGGATCGTGGTGGACAACCGCCGTTATCTCTTCACTTCCGGCAAGAGTGGTTTCAACCGTTTTGATGACGATGAAGATTAACTGCCAAATTTTCGCCATTGAAGTTGCCATTCAATGGATTCTATTTATATTAATGAAAATATTAACTAAGTTAATAATTTATGAATATAAAAATTAAATATGTGGATCGAATTTAAAAATATGAAATTATGAAGTTTGTAGTGTATATATAGCAATGTAGAAAAGTTTGATTAGTTGGGTAAAGTGAAGGTAAACCAATGAAAAAAAAAATCCTTAAAATAGGCATTTACTATGCATGAGTATTGCCACGTTGCCGCATCTGTTGGGTGCCATTCTCTCTCTCTTGGATACTCTGAGATTCCTATGGAGACTCCCAAAAAGTTGATTCGTTGAGCAATTTTCTTCACTCTCAGATTCCAATCTGCGGTAGAACCATTGCAAGTTCCCGATCCCTTCTTAAAATCTAATTTGATTCTTGTCGGAGCTTTGAGAATACAATGATTCACAGATCCTTGATTTTGATTTTGTTTATTCCCCTCTTCGAATCGATATCTGTTAGTTTATTCTCTTCTTTGATATGTATCGTTTTTCGAATTTTATGTATTAGATTGTTTGGGAACTATGAATCACAACGTTCTCTCGTCTTTTTCTTCTCCTTCGTTATTGCTCATGATTTGTTGGTTGAATTCTAATTAAATTACTATCATTCGAGGTTGAAATATGCATCTACGTTTTGTTATCTTGGGATCCAGAATATGTGTTGAGCTAGCTCATAATGATGTTGCGCATCCAATCTTAGTTCAAATCTTTGTATGGAGTTTCTTTGTTTTCAATATTTGGAGCCATATCCTTTGGTATATAGATAACTAATGGCAGATCCGTTCTCTATTACAGCTCCTGCATTGGAGAAACTGATTAAGTTAAGACCTGCCTTCTTAAATGGTATGCAACAGCTTCTTAAGGAGTGTCATTGTTCAGGCTTGTCATAGTGGGGTCTTAGCTCAAGGGAGACAACAATTTAGCCATAGTACCAAGAACACCTTGAGTGTTGGTTTCAGGTTTAGAACCACTGCAAAGATGATGGTTGATTCTTCGACCAAGGAGAAACAAGTATCCATAGTTGATATGCCGCCTGACAAAGTTGATGACAGTGGATACATTAGTGGTGGATGGAAAAAGTTAGTAAGATCTCATTTTCTTAAATTCATGTCTTTTTATATTGTTGCATTGAATGTAAAAAATGCCTTGGCTATTTGTATGTCTATTGAAATATGACTTGTTTTGAAGATTGCAATTCTTGATTGGTAAACATTCATCTGATAGCTATGCTCCACTTTAAGAGTGGTTTTGCTTGTTTTAGTTGTTTCCCTTGTTACCTGTCTTTGGTTATACAGATGATTAACTCCTGGACGGAACTAGTTACTATAATGCATCGAAGCTTGAATTGCTATGTAGACAATACATAGTTGTCGATGCCTATGGACCATTTTGGTAGTTTTGTTTTTTACACTGTTCATTTGTTTTTAAGTGGTACGTCATAAAAGTTACGTGCAATGACAGTGACGATGGAAGCTTAAGCTGTGGGTACTGTAGTTTCAAAGGGAAAAGGTCTACGATGGAAGATTTCTATGATGTCAAAGTTTCCAAGATTGAAGGCAAAACAGTTTGCATGTTTGGAATATTTGATGGTTAGATTCTATCTGTACTTTCTTTTCTGTTGGTATAATTGAAGAGGAAGTGTTAGCATGGAATTATGGAAGATAAATCATGTGTTGGAAGTCTTGTTTTCAAAACTTACCATAGATAATTGTAGCTATTGCAACATATTCATGGCTGAACTAAAACACAGTCCAGCTTTATTTGCAGCGTAAGTTGTTTTTTCCTCATAAAACTGGTCACACCATGTATGATATTTCTATTATTTTTAAGAAGGATCTTGAATTGCCATATAGAGCATGTATTTGTATACTGACTATTATTGCCTCTCGGTTTTTTAGTAGACTGTTTAAGAAATTAATGTCAGTGCACAATTAAACTATGAAGACGCCTTCATGTAATGCTTAGAAGCAGAATCTTATGTTGCTTACCTGATATATTGTTTTCCTCTGCTAATGCTTGAAGCGTAAATCGTCACAGGTCATGGTGGTTCGCATGCTGCTGAGTACCTGAAGAAACACCTCTTTGGCAATCTTATGACGCATCCACAATTTTTGACAGACACCAAGCTAGCACTAAGTGCGCTCTATAGCTCTTAAGATAAGATTTTGTTTTAATCCCCTAAGGTTGTGAATAAGTTTAATTTTTATCGTATAATTTGACCAATTTTGCAGGTGAAACATATAAACAGATTGATATAGAATTCCTTGAGTCGGAAAAGGATACTTATAGAGATGATGGCTCCACAGCATCCGCTGCCATATTGGTAGGGAAACATTTATATGTTGCAAATGTTGGAGACTCGAGGACAATAGTTTCTAAATCCGGGAAAGGTCAGTTATATTGTGATTTAAAATGATATAACAAAAATTTGAGACCTATAGCCCAGAAAACGAAATCAGGAAACTCTGCAGTGAACATTAAATTAAACGTTTAGGTTATGGTGAATGAATTCTTATGATTGGTCACAAGCCTTTGTTGCTTTCGTTTTATATAAACTCCCGCTTTTCAGCATTAGTGTTTTATGTTCTGCAGCGGTCGCACTATCTGATGATCATAAGCCAAATAGAAGCGATGAAAGAAAGCGAATTGAAAACGCTGGTGGTGTTATCATGTGGGCAGGTTATCTGTTTCCTTCACAAGTTTTGATAACATGTCCTTTTTTGTTGGCTCTACTTTTACGTCTAATACTATTATTAAGTTTTTGAAGAACACTGACCTAGAAATTACCATCTAATAGAGGTATTTTATTCATTGGGGGTTATTCACGCTTTGAACATTCAATGTAAAGGAAAATTAGTATTCATGAGGCATGCCTTCAAAGCATCCGCTTTTGGATCATTATGTCAACCGAGGCTTTAAAATGATATAATTTGGGTTTGCTTATCAGGAACATGGAGGGTGGGTGGGGTCTTGGCAATGTCTCGGGCCTTTGGTAACAGAATGTTGAAACAATTTGTTGTTGCTGAACCCGAAATACAAGTAACAGCTTTTAACTGCTTCTTACTGCTATAGCGTGAGGTTGTTATGTGTTCTGAAATCACAGTATCACCCATGCGAGATCTGCTGCTTATTTTGTAGGATCTAGAGATAGATCATGAGGCCGAGCTTCTGGTGCTTGCAAGTGACGGTTTATGGGATGTGGTACCAAATGAGGTATGACTCGCATATATATATTCTCCGCCAATGTCTCCATTCCTTGATTGCTCAGAGATTCAGATGTTTCATTTTCGATGTTGGATTTAGGATGCGGTATCCCTTGCTAAGAGCGAGGAGCAGCCCGAGGCAGCTGCTCGCAAGTTAACTGATATTGCCTTCACCCGAGGCAGCGCAGACAACATCACATGCATTGTTGTGAAGTTCCATCATGATAAGACCAAATCATCCAAAACTGAACCAAACGCTATGGTTGAACCAGAACCTGAACTGAACCCCAAAGCTGAGGCAGAATCCAAATCAAGCAGTAATGTTGAACCAGAAACTGAATCAACACCCAATGCTGAATCGGAAACTCAATCAGACCCCAAAGTTGAAATGGAACTCCGACCTGAAGCGAACCCATAGACCAAGGGTGAGAAATTATAGCGAGAGAGGGCCTGGCGAGCATGTGCAAACAGATGAATTATAAAATTGCTTAGTAGTTGTGTGATTTGTGGCTACTTGTAACGTGTGAGTTTTTTTTTTTGTGTTGCATGCACATGCGTGCTTGCTTTGACCACGCCCACCATTTGATATGTCCTCTATTTTGTTTGATGGCTTCTTCTCACAGTTACAAATAAATACACCATTTGTTCGGTTTCTCCTGCTTTCTTTTCTATCTTACTAATAAGATACTCCCTCCTTATGTTTTAGTTTTTTATTTTGTGTCTCATAAAGATTGATTTTCTATTTTTAAGGTGTTTTTGTCATTAATAGTTTTTTTTTCAAAAGAAAAATTCAACTAGTAGTACTATTTGCATGATTTATTAAATGTACATTTTGGATAAAGACAATTTTTATTATTTCTTAATCTATGAAAAAATCTCAGAAAATCAATTTTTGTGTACTGAAGAAGTATTGTAAGCTCACGCGAGTTTTGTGTTGTTTACCATATTGTACACACGCAAAAAGTTTGTAGTTTAATCGTAAAACTAATATATTTACCAATATCGAGCTTGTATGAGTTAATCTTCAATGCTCGGTTAAATGTATAAGACCTATTTGATCGAATGGTTGTCCAATTATTATGCATTATATGCCCTATGCATTTAGGCCTCGGGTAGTGGTGTTCGACGACTATGTAACTAAATAAATAAATTTTATTTGAAGATTATACAAATACAATAGTGTAAGAGAGAGAAAATCTTGAAGAAATGTTTCTGTTTTATTGATTTCTCATCAATTTTCTCTACTTTACAAACGACACAATACAAAGGCATTTATAAACTTAGAGGTTGCTTAATCCTCTGACACTTGTCATCATCTCCTCGTTTTGGAGTGATCCGAGGATGCCAAATTTGTTGGAGATAGGAATTTGATTCCTTGTACGAATTTTCAATTCCAGGTCATGACCAGCTCTGTTTTTGACGTTATGACCAACTCTGTTTTTGTCTGCACTTGGAGAGTGTAACCATTGAGGGAGATGGGGCTCACAAGGCTTTGGCTCACGAGGCTTTGTGCTGCTTGTGGGCTTTTCTTCTTTTACTTCTTTGTAGTCCAAACTCTTCTTGTTCTCTAATTCTGTTGATGTAACGACATCGTTTTGTTCTTCAACTCTATTAGCCCCTCTCAAAGTTGGAGTCGTTGGCACATCGACGCCAAGTTTGTAACGCAGAGAGTCAAGTCCTTAATGTAAACACTTTGATCAATAACACAAACGTCTCCTTTATTAGCTTAAGAAAATAGATGCTCAAAACTTAAGCTTACACAAACTCTCTAGAAAGTAACAACAAAACCTAAACTCCTAACTTGAGTTTTTATACGTAAAAGCTAAAACAAAATCCTATTAGAATTAGGAATTCTCCATCTCTAACTCTATCTTAATCTTAGCTTCTAAACCATCTCTAACCAAAGTCCATATCTCGGTTTGGTTAGCTTCTTTAACTATTGCTCGGTTCACTCCCTCTTAACTTGCGCATCAAGTTGTAAAGATGATTTCAAGCTTACGCCAACATTCTCCCTCTTAAGCTTGGAACCATCTTCTCCTAAGTCTTTCATGCCTATGAGATCTCGCATTTCCCTGAACTTGATTCTCCCTAAAGGTTTTGTCAAGATATCTGCCTTCTGCAAGTTTCCTGCTACATGCTCTACGTCTATCTTTCCAGCTTCAACACATTCACGAATGAAATGATACCTTGCATGAATGTGCTTACTGCGGCCATGAAAAACTGGATTTCTTGTTAGAGCAATAGCCGACTGATTGTCTATCCTTATGACAACTTTTTTGCATGATGACCCCGTCACTTCGCAGAACAAATACTGGAGCCAGATGGCCTGTCTAGCCGCCTCTGTCCCAGCCATAAACTCGGCCTCACATGAAGACAGCGCTACAGTGTCCTGCTTCTGTGAACAATAAGAGATTGGTCCTTATCCAAGATAAAATACATAACCCGTTGTACTTCTTCCGTCATCCGGTTCAATGTTGTGACTACTGTCACTGTACCCAATCAACTTGGTAGGTACTGAAACTGATCTTACAAAGTTTAGGCCGAGATTTACAGTGCCTCGAAGGTACCTCAAACAATGTTTGAGTGCTGCTCCATGTGACTACTTCGGTGCGTGCATATAACGACTTAAAACAACAACACAATAAGACAGATCAGGTCTTGTATGAAGCAGATATCGGAGACAGCCCACATTTTGCCGATAATCTGTTGCATCAATGTCCTTTTCTTCCGTCGCCTTAGACATTTTAAGGCCTGCTTCTATCGGGGTTTGAACGGGATTGCATTCACTCATTCCCGCCTCTTCTAGAATCTTTAACACATATCTTCTCTGATTAAGGGTTATTCCATCGTTACTTTGACATACCTCAATCCCAAGGTAGTATGTCAATCTTCCTAGATCACTCATCTCAAATCTCAGAGCCATCTCCCTCTTAAACCCTTCGATAATCTTTAGACTTGTTCCAGACACAAAAAGATCATCAACATAGACAGCAACTAAAAGAATGTCATAACTAACCTTTTTCTGATAAACTGAAGGCTCCTTCAAGCAGCGTCTAAAGTCTAATGCCTTAAGAGTTTTGTTTAATTTCTCATTCCAGGCTCTTGGTGCTTGATTCAACCCATACAGTGCTTTGTTCAGTTTATAAACTTTCCCTTCACTTCCTTTTACTTCAAAGCCTTCTGGTTGTGTTACATAAAGTGTTTCTTTTAGTTCACCATGCAGAAAAGCAGTTTTGACATCCAGATGATGTATTTCCCATCCATGGGAGGCTGCCATGTTAATGAGAAACCTGATAGTTTCGATTCGCGCTACCGGAGCAAAAACTTCTTCATAGTCAATTCCATGTTTTTGTACATACCCTTTTGCGACAAGCCTAGCCTTGTGTTTGTGTATGCTCCCATCAGAGTTTTTTTGAGTTTGAAAACCCATTTCAAACCGATCGACCTTACTCCATTAGGAAGATCAACTAGATCTCATGTATGATTCTTCTTAATCGAGTGTATCTCATCTCCACAAGCCATCATCCATTCTTTCGAGTCTTGAGCTTCTTCAAAATCCTTTGGCTCATTATTAATACAAAGAAGTAACCTTATACTCTCTTCCTCGACAAACATTAGAAAATCATCAAACCTTTTCGATTTTCTCCTTACCCGATCTGACCGACGTAAACCGGCCTGGTTTTGGTCTCCATTATTACCATCGTAAGTATCATTATCGCCATTGTTGCTCTCTGTTTCACTTTCAGCTCCTTCTTCTGTTTCTCCCTCATCAAGACTCTCTGTTTCTCCTTCTTCTTCTTCAGGTTCTGGCAACATATTGTCCATAGACTCTACAACTCTAGTATCATGATCCGTGACTCGATCTTCTCTCATGATCCCTCGATTTCCATGGCTTCCAAGTTCAATGATAAAGTCTCCGGTGATGCTCTGTTCACGAAGGTTCGTGTTCCAACTCCAGCCATGTTGTTCATCAAAAACGACATTGCGACTCATAATAACTCTCTTTGTTCTTGGTTCAAGCAGCCGATAGGCCTTTGAGCCTGGCTCGGTTCCTAAGTGAACCAGTTTACGAGACCGATCATCAAGCTTTCGGAGATGTGGTTCATCAATTTTAGCATATTCGATGCATCCGAAGACCCGAAGATGTCCGAGATTTGGCTTCTTTCCCTTATATATCTCATAAAGAGTCTTATCCTTTAGAGCTCTTGTTGCTAATCTGTTCAACAAATATGTATAGTGTCTAACAGCTTCTCCCCAAAGAAAATTAGGAACCTTCATATGTTTTAAAATGCTCCTTGTCATCTCCATGAGAGTACGATTTCTCCTCTCAACAACTCCATTTTGTTGAGGGGTATAAGGAGCTGTGAGATGCCTTTTAATTCCTGAAGATTCACAGAACGAATTAAACTCATGAGACACAAATTCTCCCCCTCTGTCGGTCCTGAATGTGAGTATTCTTTCATTCGTTTCTTATTCTACTACAAGTTTAAAAACTTTAAACTTGTTGAATGCATCGCTCTTGTCTTTGAGCAGAGTGGTCCACATGTACCTAGAATGATCATCTATAAGAACAAACACATATTTGTTTCCTGCACTTGTGTTTGGAGTGATTGGACCACACAAATCACCATGAATCAATTCTAGTACCTTTGTTGCTCTAAACAAAGTTGCTTGAGGAAACATGTGTCTCGCTTCTTTTCCCATTAGACACGAGTCACACATGTTTCTTTCAAAGTTCACATTCGGTACACCTTGAACCAACTTCCTCTGTACCATTAGCTTTATATTGTCGATGTTTGCATAGCCAAGGTGGGCGTGCCATCTCTCAGACTCATTAAGTGTACTAGCGACGAGACACATAGTGTTTTTGCTCTCCAATTTTACCTTATACAGGCGGTTCTTTGATCTGGTTGTTTTGACAATTAACATTCCATGTTTGCCATGTACCGTAAGAATCTCTCCTCTCATTCTCACGTCACATCCAACTTCAGTAGCTTGTTCTAAGCTAATGATGTTACTTCTTAGATCTGGGATGAAGTAAACTTCTGCTATTCTCTTTGTATTTCCGTTTGTATCCATAAGCTCTATCGTTCCTTTTCCTTTGATGTCTACTCTGGAATCATCACCAAACCTTACCTTTCCAGTAACACCTTCATTCAAGTCTACGAAATACCTTCGATTTCCCGTCATGTGATTACTTGCCCCATTATCAAGATACCACGTATTGTCTTCTATAGTTTTAAGCTCATACTTCTTTGGTATTATCTTCTCTTCATTAAGATAAACCAGTTCATGCATTAGCAACTCATCCGCATGCTCTGTGTCTTTAGCTTCATCTTCTTGGGTTTCTTGCAATTTAAGTAACCTGTCTGGGCATCTCGAGGCATAATGACCATACTTGTCGCATCGGAAACATTCAACCTCTGATAAATCTTGCATTCCTCGACCTCCTCTGCCCCTACCTCTCAAGCGACCTCCTCTACCTCTTCCTCTAAAACCGCCATTAAAACCCTAGTTAAAACCTCAACTCTGGTTCTGAACATGACTTGTGCTCTGGTTCTGAGAGGCCATCTGGTTCTGATTTGCGTATGCATTCGATTGAGCATACATGAGTTTATTTTGGTCCTCATGCGTGTCTTCGTCATCACACACACGCTCCTCGTAAGTTTTTGTCTTCCGACTATATCTTCGAAGCTCGTGTGCTTGAGATCCATAACTTGCTCAAGGGAAGCAACAATATGAATGTACTTCTTTCGAGGTAAGCTCTTTAAGAATTTCTTAACTATCCTCGGCTCTTCTATTTCCTCTCCCAGAGCTATAGACTTTGATGAGATTTCCGACAATTTTCCAGCAAATTCATCAATTGTCTCATTGTCTTTAATCTTCAGCTTGTCGAATTCTGCCATCAAAGTCTGCAGTCTCGCTTCCTTGACTCTTTCTGCTCCAACATGGCGTGATCTGATAGCATCCCATACCTTACGAGCCGTGTTGAGCTCCCCAACTTGAAGGATCAAGGTTTCATGAATCAATAGGAAAAGCAGAGCAGTGGCCAAATAGTTTTCATCTTCATCAGCTGTATCGGCCTCCATAGCATCCCAAACCTTGTTAAGTCTTAATAAAACCTTCATACGAATTGCCCATACCGTATAATTACTAGATGTAAGCATCAGGCACTTAATAGAGGAAGAGCTACCTCCATCCTTTGTCTTTGTCGGCTCTGCTACAGCCGGCGTAATGTCTCCCATGGTGCTAAGGAGACTCTGTTTCGATCACACGTGCTCTGTGTCGAATTGTATTGATCTCGTGTTCTCTCAATAGACCTTCAATGATACCTATGGCTCTGATACCAATTCAAGTCCTTAATGTAAACACTTTGATCAATAACACAAACTTCTCCTTTATTAGCTTAAGAAAATAGATGCTCAAAACTTAAGCTTACACAAACTCTCTAGAAAGCAACAACAAAACCTAAACTCCTAACTTGAGTTTTTATACGTAAAAGCTAAAACAAAATCATATTAGAATTAGGAATTCTCCATCTCTAACTCTATCTTAATCTTAGCTTCTAAACCATCTCTAACCAAAGTCCATATCTCGGTTTGGTTAGCTTCTTTAACCATTGCTCGGTTCACTCCCTCTTAACTTGCACACCAAGTTGTAAAGATGATTTCAAGCTTACGCCAACAGAGAGCTGAAGGCTTGAGAAGGCAGAGGCTTTGTGAATATGTCCGCGATCATTTGATACGACGGGATGTGATTTACTTGTAGCGATCCCAAAGTGACACGCTCCCAAACATAATGATAATGAGTTCCGAAGTGTTTTGTTCGAGCATGATAGGCCGGATTGGCAGTTAAGTAGGCTGCCGACAGATTGTCGCAAAACATTGTGGGCGTGTTTGGCAGGGAGATACCCATCTCTTTGAGGATCGAGCACATCCAAGTTATTTAGGATGCAGCTTCCGATAAAGCTCTGTACTCCGCCTCCGTTGAGCTTTTCGCAACCGAGTCCTGCTTCTTAGAAGACCACAAAATGAGATTGCTACCCAGGTAAGTGCAGTAGCCACCGGTTGATCTCCTCGTTTCCTTGCACCCTGCCCAATCACTATCGCTATACGTGCGAAGAGTGAAATCTGTGTTCTGTTTAAACGCAATCCCCAAGTTGATGGTCCCTTTGATATATCGCAGTATTCGTTTGAGAAGGTTGTAGTCAGACATTCACGGTGAATGCATTTTCTGACACACGTAATTCACAGAGTATTGAATGTCCGGTCGAGTTAGAGTAAGATACTGTAACTTACCCGCGAGGCTCCTGAAATATGTTCGGTACGTGAACTCTGAATTTTCCTCTGTTATTCTGTTTGGTTGAAGCGGTAGAGGCGTGGCCACATGTGAGCAGTTGGACATACCAGCAATGACCAGGAGGTCCTCTGCGTATTTCTCTTGTGAGAGAAAAAGCTCCTCTGGATTCGAGTGTACTTGGATACCCAGAAAGTAGTGAACTTGTCCCATATCTTTCATCCGAAACTGATTATTGAGTTGAGATAGGAGATCGTTCATCATTGATGACTCATTTCCGGTGATCAACATATCATCGACGTATAGTAGCAACATTATCACATCCTTTCCTCTTATGCATATGAACAGAGAGGGGTCTTTGATACTACAAAAAGCCAAATTCTAACAAGAAGGAGCTGAATTTGTCGTACCAAGCCCATGGCGATTGTTTGAAGCCATACAACGATTTGTAAAGCTTACATACGTAGTCCGGTTTTGCTTTATCAATGAATCCAGCGGGTTGAAGCATGTGAACTGTTTCCGAGAGCTCTCCATGCAAAAAGGTGTTCTTCACGTCCATATGTTTCGTTTTCCACTTCATAACTGTGGCGGTGTGTAAGACGGTCCTTATTGTGGATGATCAAACAACCGGACTATATGTTTCAAGGTAGTCAATCCATTCCTCTTGATGAAAGCCTTTTGCAACTAATCTCGCTCTTCGTTTGTTTAGGGAGCCATCGCCGTTTAGCTTGGATCGGAACACCCACTTACAACCCACTACATTCATTCCTGGAGTGTACGGAACATGGGACCAGGTTCGTGTTTCTCCACAGTTACCAATCTCTTCATGCATAGCTTCATTCCAATATGGATCTTTTAGAGCTTCACTTACCGTTTTAGGTTTCGGATATGACACCTTGTGAGAGAGTAGGACATATCTTCTGTTTGGTTTTGTGATTCCCGCCTTCGATCTTGTAACCATAGGATATTGTGTGCAGATTCTGCATTAGAAGATGAGGGAAGTGACTGAGTTTGCTGTTGGTTTTCAGGTGATGATGTTGCCGATGCAGAGCAGTCTGTCTTGCTTTGATGTAAGGGTGCGTTGTCGCCTATAGGACCAGGATCACAGCCTGCCGTACGCCCAGTATACACCCCTTCATCAGCAGTAGAAGCTGTCGTGCTAGAGGCAGCAGACACAATGATATCTGAAGGTAGCGGTAAAACAGAATCATGAGGTGATGTTGAGGTTGTCTCTGTTGTGATAGGATGTTGATTTTCTTGAGAATCTTCTATTACAAGAGACTGACTACAGGCAGATATTGAGACAGGAATCTGTATGTTTTGTTGTTCCAGATTTGAACAGACAGAAGGTGCTGAGTTGATAGTGGGAGACGCACCTGAGTTTTGAGCAGGAGGAATGAAGTTTTATTTGCCACGCATTGAGGAGAGTACTCTGCTCAGGTTGGTGCAAGTATAGGTATGTGTTACCAAATGGAAAGTTTCTTTCATCGAAGATAACGTGTCGACTTATGTATACTCGTCCGGTTGGTGGATACAAACAACGATACCCCTTGTACCTTTTGTGGTATCCGAGGAACACGCATTTGAGGGATCTTGGATCAAACTTATGGGCTGCATAATCTCTCAAGGTCGGAAAGCAAGCACATCCGAAGGACCGTAATGATGTATAATCCGGTATCTTGTTAAACAATTTTTCGTAAGGGCTTTGAGTTGTTTTAAGAGCAGAGGAAGGAAGGATGTTGCTGAGGAAATTCGCCGTGAAGAACGATTCAACCCAATACCTTTGAGGAACCTTGCTATCAAAGAGCATCGAGAGACCAAGTTCCGTAATGCTTCTATGTTTTCTTTCGGCAAGACCGTTTTGTTGCGGTGTATACAGACAAGATATGTATTGTTGTATGCCGTTTTCTTTTAGCCTTGATAAAAACTTTTTACTCATGAACTCTCCACCCCCATCACACTGAAAAATGCCAATCTTTGTTTGTAGCATATTCTCCACTAAAGTTTGAAACCCACAAAATATAGAATAAAAATCCGATTTCTTCTTAAGTGGATAAAACCAACAGAAACGCGACCAATTGTCAATGAAGATTACATAGTAATTAAAACCTTGAAAAGACTTTATTGGAGAAGGCCCCCAAAGATCGCAATGAACTCTTTCCAAAGGTCGTTTGGAAGTGAAAGTAGAGTCGGAAAACGGTAAACGGGAGCTTTTTTCAAGCTTGCAAGCTTCATACATGCTATCAACATCTTTATTAAGTGTGATGAGCTTCTTTGCCGAAAGAAATTGAAGAACTTTATTGTTGATATGCCGAAGTCTCCTATGCCAAACTTCAACACTTGCCGTGTGTTATCGAGAAGAAAACAAGGCTTGGGGTATCTTTTCTTCAAGAACGTAGAGATCATCCACGTTTTTGCCCATTGCTATTAGTTTCTTTGTTCCCTTGTCCTTAATCACCACATTATCACAATCAAACTTAAAAGAGCACGAATAATCTTTAGTAATTTTTGAAACCGAAAGTAAGGACTTAGCAATGTTCGGACATACCAACACATCTTTGAGAATTAGTTTACCTGAGGAAGAGGGCAGTGGCGTTGAACCTGTGTGTGTGATCGGTAGATACTCGCCATTTCCGACCATGACTCCATCAGACCCATTATAGATCTCCGATTGTTGTAGGTGTGATGGGGAGCTGGTGACATGGACTGTGGAACCGGTATCAGGATACCATTCCTGCCCCGAATGTTCTGAAACATCTGTAATGCGCAGGGTTGCTAAGGCTTGTTGAGGTTCTTCATGTTGATAGGCATTGTTGAAGCGGTGCCAACACTTGAGAGCATTGTGGCCTTCTTTACCGCAGATTTGGCACACCGGTTTGGATTCATTTCCATACTGATTAGAGTTGTTGTAGGAAGAGGATATTTGCTGGTGGAACCCTCGACCTCTAGTGGAAAATGAGCCGCGACCCCTTCTTCCTCCAAACCTTTCGTAAGATCCGCCTCTGCCTCTATAGTTGGCTCCGTAAAAGGTTGGAGCCTCTTCAAATCTGGTCAGGTTGAATGCCACGTGAGGGGATACTGAGTCTTCTGAAGAATAGCTTCTCAGCCTTTCATCAAAACTGATTAAACGATGCATCACAGAATCAAACGAGGGAGGAGGGTAGCTGTCAATGGACCCTTCAATACTGGTTTTTATAGGCTCATAGTCACGATTTAATCCATGGAGAACCGCAAAAATCTTCATCCTTTCATCCACCGGGCTTCCGATGGCAGAGAGTTGTTCACAGACAACCTTTATTTCTCTGAGATAATCGCCCATGGTTCTGTCTCTTTTAGTTGTTGTTTGTAATCTTCTTTGAAGCTCAAATAGACGAGATGAGGAAGCTCGGTTGAAGTAGTTTGCAAGCGGGAGCCAGACTCCATGAGAGGTATCATTTGTCACAACCTCAGCGAGAATCTCTTCACAAAGAGACCCCAACAGCCATGCTCGAACAACTTGGTCAGCTCTTCTCCATGTCTAATAGTCAGGGTTAGGGACTGGTGTTGAAGAACCGTCGATAGCTGGGACTGTTAGGATAGAAGATGGTTGAGGGTTTGAACCAGTAACGAAGCCGAGTAACCCTTGGCCAGAGAGGAATGATTCAAATTGATTTTTCCACAAGATATAATTTTTCTCTGTGAGTTTTATTGTAACACAGTTTGAGATATTGAGAATAGGAAAAGAGTAAGGTTCCATGGATGAATCCATGGCTCTGATACCATGTGAGAGAAAGAAAAGCTTGAAGAAAGGTTACTGTTTTATTGATTTCTCATCAATTTTCTCTACTTTACAAACGACACAATACAAGGGCATTTATAAACTTAGAGATTGCTTAATCCTCTGACACTTGTCATCATCTCCTCGTTTTGGAGTGATCCGAGGATGCCAAATTTGTTGGAGATAGGAATTTGATTCCTTGTACGAATTTTCAATTCCAGGTCATGACCAGCTCTGTTTTTGACGTTATGACCAGCTCTGTTTTTGTCTGCACTTGGAGAGTGTAACCGTTGAGGGAGATGGGGCTCACAAGGCTTTGGCTCACGAGGCTTTGTGCTGCTTGTGGGCTTTTGTTCTTTTACTTCTTTCTGGCCCAAACTCTTCTTGTTCTCTGATTCTGTTGATGTAACGACATCGTTTTGTTCTTCAACTCTATTAAATAGAACCTCTATTTATTAATGCACTATAAATTAATAAATTTTGTTGGTCCCAAGTTGAAACTATGTAAAGTTTTATAGATTTCCATAAAATAATAAGATAATAATTTTTTGGAACTCCTTTATAAAAATATTTTCATTTCAGGAATAATTTAAGAGACACTACAAAAATAATTGATCATAGTTGCAAGATTTTTGACAAAGAATAGTAACAAAAATTTGCAACAATGTAGAGACAAATAAATTAATTATGTAAATTGTAATAATTTGTGAAGATATGTAACTAATTAATAACAATTTAGCAATGACTTTAGGTTGCAGTAAATTGCTACAAATTAGTGATACTAAAATTGTATTAAAATTTGATACACAATTAATTTTTAACAAATTTATAGCAAAAAGTTATCGATTTGTTACACTGAAAAAATATATGGTAGATGTTTATGTCCTAAGAACATTTACAATGGGGTAGTTGAATACTTTATTCAACAATTGAAATCCTTGCAATGGGGTAGTTGAAAAAAAAAGATGAGGTAGATTAATTGGAGTCGAAAGAATTCAACATGTTGAATCTATTTAAGTGGGTACCATTTTTTCTTTTAAGCTTTTGTTTATGTAAAATCTTTCTTTTTGTAAGATGGACAAATGTCAACAAATAATTGGTTGATGAGATTTCATAGATTTTTATCTCATTTTAAATATTTAAAGATCAATTATCTTATAATAAATAATAATTTTTGTAAAAAAAGAATTATATGAAAATTTATAATTTTTTCTCTATAAATAGAGACTTGACTCATTTGATTTGGAGACAAAAAAAAATTTCTTTACGAAATTTTCAGTATTCTCTTGTTTGTGAGATGTATCAAAACAATAATACTTTTAATTCCCAAAATTCCACTAATCATCCTTGTAATTATCCAAATCTCAACAATTATCAACTTCAAAACCTTATATTCTAAAATTTTATTTAAGTTTTGGTTATTTTTTATTTACTTTCGATTAATTATTGTTGCTAATATACAAAATCACAAAATATAATTCTAAAAGGAAATTAAAAAATGTTAGATAAAATGGTGGGGTAGGGTGTTGAATTTATTAAACAAAATCATTGTAAAGTAGGGTATTGAAAGAGCGTTGAATTAATAAAAGAAAGAAAGAAAAGATGATGTGTAGTGTAAAAAATGTAAAAATAGGGTGTTGAAAACAAATTGTCATTGTACATAGTCTAATCACAAATAGCTACGAAAATTGTGGATATGAAATATTAAAATTTCTGGTCAAAACTATACGAAGAGGGAATTATATTCTTTATTTATTTATTTTTCCATTATTATTATTTTTTAAAACAAGAATAAAACTTTAGTTATCAAAAACTTTTTTTCCAAGGAGATGGCGGCGAAGATGCGATCTAGGGGGTTTCTTGGGTTGATGGCACATCAAAGGACGGATCTGACGCATATCTTAACTGACGGCAGCGAAGGTGTCCGACACGGTGGGTTTCTACAAGAAATTGGTGGTTTTGTGTTTCTTCACGGAGGAGGCAAAGTTTGGGGCTTAAGGTCTTACAGTTTCAATCAGGGATTCACACATAGGAGTATGTGGGATGGGTATGCAAGAGCTTCGAGTACGAAGCAGACCAATGGGAGATTGACGGTGATGATGGGACTAAGGGGGAACTGATTGCTGACAAGGGCGTATACGATAGTGGTACAATGGTGGCTTTGGCTCTTTGGGTGTATTAATGGCACTGTGAAGGTTAACTCATTCCAAACACATCAAGCCTTAACCTTTCTTGACCACCACGAGATTACTTAGGTTTAGAGCTAACTTGAAGGATGAACAAAACTCGGAAAACACATTTGACAGAAGAATGATGGAACTGATGCAGAGTGATGCAAAGATGATGCAGAGCATAAAAAGGAGAAAAAGGGAGAACACACAAATTGTTTACCATGAGTTCACTATCCATTGTGAATAGCTACATCTCAGGGGGTGGATACTTCCATCAATCCATTAGAATCAAGAGAAGTTTACAACTTTGTATCTCAACAACTCTCATGAATAAAAAGCTCTCTTATAACTCTCTGTTTCTCTCTTGATCTCTCTTCCCTTTCTGTTCTTAAGCTCAATCCTTGTGCATAAACTTTGCACTCTCGTCCCTTGGTGCTTCAGCACCCTTGGTGATTTCGCACCCTCTGTAGCACTTTCGAGCTCTCTATTACACCTCTCTTCTTCTTGTATTTTGCATAACCTTTCATAGACAACTATGCTCTGTTTAAATACCAACAAAGACACAACTTAACCTAACACTTGACTTGAGTTAAACCTTGGTTAACTTGTCTTGTTATAAGAGAAAAACTGCTCCTTCCAGGTAGCTTCCTTTTGTCTCTTCTGAAGCATATCCTGAACTGTACAAACCTGACAGTTGCAACAGAGAGAGAGAAAGAGAGAGACCATGTGGCTTCGTAAGCTGAAGCTTATCCTTTTAAACCCTCTGTCTCATTCAGAGACATCTTCCTTCTTGTCCTAGTTGAAACCCTCTTCCTCAGAACTAGTCTTTGGCCTTGTCACTCTTTGACTTTAATGCTCTCATTAATTCTGTGACAGAACTTGAGGATTCAAACTAACTTCAACAAAACTCCACCTTGGTTTGAATCCTGAACCACTTCTTGATTCTTCTTCTTTGTACCTTTGCTTTCCCATCTTCGGTACACTTGATACACTACAGACCGCAACCTGAGCCTTCTCATGTCATCAACACTCGGTCTTTTCTCTTGGTATGAAACCAGCACTAAACAAAATCTTGTGCTAGCCTTGCGTTGAACTGCTCTTCATACCCTGAAGACACAATCACATAATTTTCTTCCATGTATACATAATCTGTTTCAGTGACTGCAACAACTCTTCTGCAAACTCGATTCCTTGTCGACTCATGACTCTTCTCATGTCCACTGAGCTTAGAATCAAAAAACCTTCTTTAATCTTACGCAGAAAACCCGAACCATCTTAGCCTCTAGCTTGAAGCCATTCTTGATTCATCCATTCTGTTAAAACCTAACTTTCATTAGGAGATTTAACCACTACTAGCAACCTTCAATACTTGTCTCCCATCAACAAAAATTATGATACTCTTAAGACACTTTTTGACAAAACCCTTAAACATCAAACTTGTACTTATGATGTTACCTTTAGCTCCAAAACTAACTCTACAATACAATTTGAACAATTCCAGTTAGTAAACAAAGAATTAATCATTTGAGATTCTACTTACAACCACTTGTTTGTCTCTTGAGTCTTGAACCAACTTGTACCGCCGTTTAAGCTAACAGATCACGCTGCATAACACCCTCTTGTTATGAAAAATTTCGACAGAAGTTATAGTCCAAACTTCTGTGACAACAAATACTTTCTACTCTCTTCTGATTACCACTTAGTAGCCTTTAATCTTGTTTCCTTTTTCTGTGTCACACTTGTGACTTTCTATCTTAATAGACAACGCCTCTTCTGTTGCTAATGGTGAACTGTGACACATCTGACCTTGTGTTCCAACATGATAGCTGCAGTTGGAACAAACTGAAAAACCTGCAACTGAAACAACAATTGCAACTGCAACAACAACAGCAAGATCAACTGCAACTGCAACAGTTTCTTCTTGCTCTTCGGTTCTTGTTGTTTTCAATTCAAGATAACCTTGATTCTTCCCTGTAACAGCTCCACCTTGAGCTAATCTCTTTATCTTTAAAGAATCTTCAGAACCCTTTGCTTCTTAGAAGCTTCCAATTTGGTTGTGATCCACCAAACTGCTTCAGAATAGATTGTTGAGTCAGAAAAACTTTAGATGAGATAAAACTTGTTATAATCTTAGCTAAAATGACTCTTTTACTGATCATCCTAACTTGGATACATAAATCTTTACATTTTCTTAAGTCTTGAGTCTCCAACATCTTAGCTTTCTTACAACACCTCATCTTTCTCTCAATGATTCATGAGAATCATAAACCATCTTCTTCAAACTTGGTCTCACCATCACTGATATTTAAATCAGTTTCTTTAACAAGTTTTCATCATTTCTAGTCAAGCTTAGACACATCCCTTTTAGTGTCTCTGTACCTCTTTTTGGAGCATATTCTCAGCTACACACAAAACCATCACATGTTCATCATGCCCACCATTACTACACGACCCTTCTTGGTTTTGCAAAACTGTCATATCTTTTTAATGACAGAACTTTATTTTGTTCTTGCTGAATTTTTTCTTGACTTGATGATCCTTATGTGCTCTTTTCAAATGAATATTTGCCATGTTCATTTCCGAGACACATATACTTACTACAAATTGCTTGATGATATGCTCATGACTTTGATCATCACCTTTTGAGCTTCAAAAATTCACTAGAATTTGAACCTTGTTCCATGAGACTGATCCCTTTAACCAAGCCTTCTCAAATCTGCAACAACACTAAAGTCTCTGGAACACTTGTGTGTTTATTCCAACATATTTCTCTTGTTTCTTCTCCCACCTGCAATTGTTCTTATCTTGAAACCTGAAACCTTAACTGATATTCAAGTAGCATCTGAAACTTACACCAATATAACTCCTAAGGCGTCCCCTAGGTTTGAGATTCTCATGTGTTACCAACTACTACTCACTTAACCATTCTGAAACAACCACTTTGCATCTAACTACACCAAACAGATTTGCCAAACACACAACCTAACACCAGATCTGAGTCTTGGCCCTCTACTTTGTGAAGATAGAATGCATACCTTGGGATGTACAAAGGTTTCAACCTTCTTAATGTGCAGGATCTGAAACAACTTGTGCAAACCAAACCTATTTTCCACTTGATTTGAGTCTTTTAGGTTGATGATTTGTTCTGACTTTCCAATCTTGAGCTACAGAACTTGAACTTCAACTTTTCAGAATCATAAACCAGTTGATGCTTGTAAGAAGATTCAACTTACAACAAGCTTGAAGCTCATTTCTTACGAACAGATCAGAGAGCATTTCTCTTCTTGAATGTTGTGTCTTCTTTATTTCAATCTGTCCATTCTTCTGCTTGGAATCTTCGCTTTAACTTGAATCTTTTCTCTGTGAACCTTTCTTTCCATCACCGACGAAACTCAGCCATAAAGCCATCGACTTTTTGTTCTTCTCTTTGTTATGGAATTACATAACTTTTCTCTGAGATTTCTTCCTTTATCACTCTTCTCCTTCCTGTAGTACTTCATGCAGATATAAACTTCTGGATGAGCAAAGAACTTCTTTCTCTTCTTGAGATACAATCTCCAGCCTCATCATCTTTCTTAGATCTGCTTTTCCCGTGGCAAAAGGTTTCACCTTTCTTCACAAAGCTTAAAGCTTTTCTTCGGGAACATGCTTTTTTCTTAGTAAAGCATGCACCTTTCTCCTAAAACTTGTGTCTTTCTTCGCTAACCATAACTCTGATAACAATTTTTGATGGTTAACCCCTTCCAAAGATAACAAGCCTTAGCCTTTCTTGGCCACCACGAGATTACTTAAATTTAGAGCTAACTTGAAGGATGAACAAAAATCAGAAAACACATGTAACAGAATAATGATAGAGCTGATGCAGAGTGATGCAAAGATGATACATAGCATAAAAATGAGAAAAGGGAGCACACACAAATTGTTTACCCTGTGTTCACTATCCATTGTGAATAACTACATCTCAGGGGGTGGATACTTCCACCAATGCATTAAAATCAAGAGAAGTTTACATCTTTGTATCTCAACAACTCTCATGAATACAAAGCTCTCTTTTAACTCTCTGTTTCTCTCTTAATCTCTCTTCCTTTTCTGTTCTTAAGCTCACTCCTTGTGCATAAACTTTGCATTCTCGTCCCTTGGTGCTTCAGCACCCTTGGTGCTTTCGCACCCTTGGTGCTTTCGCACCCTCTATAGTGCTTTCGAGCTCTCTGTTACACCTCTCCTCTTCTTATCTTCTGCATAACCTTTCATAAACAACTATGCTTTGTTTAAATACCAACAAAGACACAACTTAACCTAACCCTTGACTTGAGTTAAACCTTGGTTAACTTGTTTTGTTATCAGAGCAAAATAGCTCCTTCCAGGCAGCTTCCTTTTGTCTCTTATGAAGCATATCCTGAATTGTACAAACCTGACACCTGCAGTAGAGAGAGAAAGAGAGAGACCATGTGGCTTTGTAAGATGAACCTTATCCTTTTAAACCCCTTGTCTCATTAAGAAACACCTTCCTTCTTGTCCTAGTTGAAACCCTCTTCTTCAGAACTAGTCTTTGGCCTTGTCACTCTTTGACTTTAATGGTTTCATTAATTCTGTGACAGAACTTGAGGATTCAAGCTAACTTCAATAGGCATCGATGATTGTATCATGTGGATTAGAAATTTAAATGAGATTTTTCTCATTAAGATGAGTCCAAATCGGACTTCGCATAAGATTATGGGAACACCAAGGGTTGATGCTGGATGTATTAAGGGACTTGGAGGTGACGACATTATGGTGTCTTGGCTAAAGAGGCATCTTGATTATCTACACAAATTAGTCTTGCGAAGTTTAATGGTAATCAAAGGTCTATCACTTTGGTGTGCATCTTACTTCGGTTGAAGTTGGTCTTTGCTTCATATGAAGTTGGTGGATTTTTGGTTTCGGGAAGAAGGAGATCCTTCCAAAGCTCAAATGAACCAGGAGGGAGAGGGTCTGTAATGCAATTTTGTTTCCTTCAAGGGTGGTCACAAGATTTCAAAGATTGTGTGGTACATATATGACGAGGCTCGGTTCGTCTAAGTTTACAATTTATAAAACCTAAGCCCACTCACAATTCCGCAAGAGAACATGGTCGAGTTGTAGTACTTAAGGTATCGTCCAAGGATTTAGAGGCTTATCTAGAAGAACCTAAACAAAGGGAATACACTAGATATCCTCATCTAGGGGGTCGATTTAGATGGGGATTGTCACGAGTCTCCACTAAATCTAGCGATCAACAAGGCCAAACATAATTGAAAAGCATAAATAAAAGCAATAATTAAGCAAGCAATACGTAAAAGCAAGAAAGGAGTGAACTTGGATGCCAACAATGAAAAAGATCAGATCTTGAGATAATAACAATGGGTTTGGGGTCGATCTAGAGATGTAATTGACTTTGCTAAGGCTATACTAGAGGATTGAAGCTATTCTTAGGCCAAAGATCCCTCTTTAATTGATCTATCCACTCCCATGGTGAAGATCAATTCACCCATACACATTACAAGGCTCAATTCTCATTTGTTGCCTATCTAAACATGTAAGTGATAATGTTCCTCAAGCCCTTCTAGCCATCTAGCACCTAGGTAACATCCAATCTCATGGGCCCAAGTGAAAAACATAGATCTTGTTCTCTCAAGCATTTCATCAAACACTTTCTAGGCGTCAATGAGCAAGCAATGAACATTGAAGAACTAAAAAAGATCTAGTAGGAATCTACGCTAAAATCTAGCCTAATCATCCATCACAACCCTAAATCTAACCATAGCCTACTACGTCTCAAGATCCAATAAGGATCTACTCACTAAGAGTCATGGAAATCCAAAGACATAGATTTGGTATTTGAGCTCCCATGTTCTTAGAAATAGATCTAGAAGAAAGAGATGATGAGAAAAGATCCAAATCCACTTAAAGTATTGAAAGTAGTTATTACAAGAGTTTGATCTCAAACATAAGCAAATATATTGAAAAGATAAAACAAATATCAAAGATATGTTCTTGGTTCACAAAAGAGGGTATTTCTACTAAAGAGGGGAAGAGTGGGTGCCCTAGAAGCAAAATGTCTCGTCAAAGTGCCCTGCCGCCGCCCAAAAGTAGGCTATTGTCGACCTGGAGGTCGACAACTGCTCACTTTGGGCACCAAAGCTGCCAACTTAAGCAGTCGTCGACCTAAAGTGAGCTGCTTTCGACCTTGAGGTCGACAGCTGCTCACTTTAGCAGCTTGTGACTTCTTCTTTCATCCTTTGGTTGCTCCTTTTGGTTCCATCATCTCCCATAGCATTTGACTCCTCTTTTCCTTGATTCCTTAGCTCCAAATCCACCTTTAATCCATCTCTAGAGCCTCCATGGATCCATCTAGGCTTGGGTGTTCAGTTACCCGTTCAGTTTCGGTTAGGTTCTTTCTGTTTCCCAAAAATTGGAACCATTCGGTTCCTAAAGTATTTCGGTTCGTTTCGGGTTCGGTTCGGGTTCGGTTCTGTTTGAATTAAGTAACCATTCGGGTATTAATGTTCGGATATTTTCGGGTATTTTCAGATATTTTTGGGTATTTTCGGATATTTTCAGGTACTTTCGAGTGTTTCGGATATTTTTGGGTATTATTAGATATTTTCGGTTATTTCGGTTACCCGTTCGATTCCGGTTCGGTTTCGGTTTTTTCGGTTCCGGTTTTTCGGTTCTCAAAAATTGGAACCATTCAGTTATTTTTAAACTACAGTTTGGTTTCGGTTCGGTTCTTTGGTTCCGGTTATTTTGCCCAGGCCTAGATCCATCCTAAAGTTGTACCTACAAATGCAAAGAAACGACATGCAAATGCAATATGATTCTAAACTAGACTCTAGACTCAAACTCATGGATTCAAAGACTTATGTGCAGTATATACACCCTAAATGTGGATAAAACTAAGCCAAGATGCACCAAAATATGCAAGAAAATATGTACACATCAACACCCCCGAACTTGTCCTTTGCTTGTCCTCAAGCAAACAACAAAGACCAAACCTGGAAATGAGGTTTGCAAGTGGGAACTCAAAACCAAGATAAGAGAGTAATGGCTTATGCCCAATGTCCTCAAAACAAGTAAAATGGTGCAAAGATCATCTAAGAGTCTATGTACTTCTCCATGATCATCACAAAACCAACTCTTAGAATCTAAGCTAAGCATCCATAATCTTTCCCATCACCAATTCCTTTTTACATTCAATTAAGCTTAGGCGTGAGTTGTTTACTTATGGGAAATGCATCTCATCCAATAGGTTTGGAGTTCAAAGAAAGGGTTTATGTAAAAAAGTGTAAAAGTAAGAGGGTTCACTCGATTTATAATGGTTTCTCTCAAACAAAAGTAGTTCAAGAAAATAGGCAAAAGCAAGGTGGTAGCCGAACAATTTACGCATACAAAGCATTTACTTCCTCTAATTGTTCCCTCCCCATTTCTTCCTAAGGATCTAGACACTTACTTGATATACTTCCCATCCTAGAACTAGAAACCATAAAAATTTATTTTTTAAAAAAATTCATTCTTTTTCTTTTTGTAGACAACTAGAGATTCTTAAAATTTTAAACTTCNTCCCCATTTCTTCCTAAGGATCTAGACACTTACTTGATATACTTCCCATCCTAGAACTAGAAACCATAAAAATTTATTTTTTAAAAAAATTCATTCTTTTTCTTTTTGTAGACAACTAGAGATTCTTAAAATTTTAAACTTCTTAGCTACTAACTTTTATTTATTTATTTTAAGAGCCACTATCTAATTACTTGGATTCTTTATTACTTTTTCTTTTCAAGGGTGGACTCTCTAAGCTTTTTGTTTCTAAGGTTAGAGCTTAAACTTCGTACTAATCTCTAGTGTCTTTTTCTTTCAATTCTCTTTTCTATCTTTTTCGATTTCCTTCTTTCTTTTTCTTTTTCTTATTCAAACAACCTAGGATCATATATGAATTAAGGAACATCCACTTGACTCTATACACAATAATCATTCCCAAGACTTCTACAAACTAAAAACCACAAAGATTTTTACCTCCTATGACTCTAGTTAGCCTTAAAGTGAGCTAACTCTAAGGAAGTAGCCTTTTTGTCGTTCAACTTCAATTCACTGGGGATTTTTCCCGTGTTTGCACTTACCAAAAGAGGCCTCACATATCAAAATATTGGGGGGGGGTTTGAAGGAAAGGTTTAGGGGTTTTTAAGGGTTGATCACTACTCTAACGATAAGAGTAGCCATTTGATCTAAGAAAGGGTGATAGAATTGGTTAAAACATAGCTAAAATTTTACTGTTTTCCCATGGTCAAGTATAGCAAAGCCCACAAGAAAAATATTAGCATTCATTAAAGGTCATCTTAAATAGGAATTGGCTCAAAAGATATCTTACTTCAACATTCGCAAAGACCTTCAAGTGGTCCATTCAAATCATGAATTTTTCTAAGACAAAAAGTGGTCCATGCAACATCTTACTTCTAGTAAGGGCATTTGTTATTAAGCAAAAGTCAACTATCTATTAGGTAATTCTATCATTGTTCCCTATGTAAAAGGCAATCCTATATGCTCTTAACAAACTAAGTATTTACAAATGGATGCAATCTATATGCAAAGCTTTGAAAACAAAATGAAAATTTTTTTTGGTTTTTTGACATTTTTAGTTTTTTTGGTTTTTCACAAATCATAAGTATATACAATGCATGACTCAATATGTGAAGAGAAAAGAAAACATCAAAACTCAAAACAACATTAGTACTAAGCCCCTCCCCAGAACATAAATTTCACTGTCTCGGTGAATTCTAAACCGTGAGAGTGACCTTTCAAGCTCACACCAAAATTAAAATATGCAATGGTATTTACAAATGATTGTAAGTGTACCTTGTGAACTCATATGTATGAGTGTCGAGTGGATCCAACGGAGGAGTCGGGCTCATTTTTTTGTCGTGTGGAGCTTCGTGTTCTCGACCTTGAAGTCTCGTTGATGGGGTCTTTCCCATGTCTCATCTGGGATGGCTCTTGGTATGAAGCTCTTGGTGGTTGCATCCTTTGCTCTTGTGGTTCCCGGATTACCAAAGTTGGGTGAGCCACTGAGTGCCTTGGCATCTCAAATACATGCTTCTTTCTCTTATCTTGATCTTCATCGCTTTCAATTGAGGAGGCATATCGATTGTAATTTGAAACTCTTTTAATCGCCTTCCATATGTGCTAGATCATGCCCGTGTTCTTTTTTTTATTTGAAGTGTTTTACTCTTGAATCTCCTTTCCAAGTGGTCCTCAAATGGTTATCTTAGGTGTGGTGGCTCAAATGGTTGAGTAAGAAACTCATGTCCAAAACTCTCCTCATCTTCCTCTCCTTTGGGTTCTTCTTGCTCGTTGTCTAGATTGATTATTTGATGTAGATGAAGCTCGGTCCTCTTTGTTGCAAGGTTTGGAGGTAGGTTGAAAGCTATAGAAGGGGTCACGGTTGTGGTGGTCCATGCTCTCACTAGGAGATTGCAAAATATGCCACTTTCGATGTGCATTCATGAATGTGTAAAGCACCTCTCCACTAGGACCAAAACCGAAGATGAACTTCCTATCCAACAAATATTGCGCATCAAGAATCTTCCCTTCCATTCGGTTTTCATCACTCTCCTCTTCATCATCTTCTTTGTTCTTCCATCATTCAAGAGGTATTCCAAAGTATTGGAACAATGGAGTGAGAATTCCTCATATTCTTAGGTAGGCTTCTTTCGCAATTTCACTTCCGTCACATGCTCAAGAAGGAATGTAACAAAGAATAGGCCCGTGTTTGTCTCATTTCCGAAGGGGTCGAACCATCTTCCTCATTCTTCCATAAGTTCTTCTTGAGTCCTTGGAACAAGAAATGCATGGCATTCTTGTGACAAAACGACGGTTCCCATTGATGAAGAAAGCATTAGCCAAGAACTCCATAGGGTACCAGATGGTTGGGTTACGGATCTTGGTTATTGTAGCTTCATCTTCAACATATTTCCCAAATGCTATCATCCTCCAAATCTTGCTTACATCCAACCCGTTTCGGAATCCAACCTCACTCCTCATTCTATCAAACCCATAGACGCGACACAAATCCTTGGTTGAGATCATGTAATACTCATTCTTGATCTTGAATGTCACATATAGATGGCTTGTCTCAAAGTCGCTCCCATGGTGGTAGTCCATCGTGGCTAGGAAATGGAGTGTTGGTTGAACATAAGTGGGGTATCTCATTTCAAACAATCTCTCAAGGTCCACGTACCCTAGCAAGTACTTTACTTGTTTATCTATCCCCATCTTGTTCATCATGCCTTCATCTAACCACAATGTTACTGTCACTCTTGAGTTCTTTTGGAGATGGAAGTATTGTTTTTTTTCTTGCTCTGACCACGTAGGGTAAGATAGCCTCATCGCTTGTTGTGGTCACGCCATCCGTTTGGATTCTACACTCAAAAATGTAGCAAAGTGAGTTCTAAAAATTAAAGACTATAATGAGAAAGCAAAGGGCTTAGCTTTAAATTGGAATTATCAATTAAGCACAAACATTTCCATAATCCAATTCTTAGCAACTATCCCAAGCTAACACATTGACCAAAATGCATCATACTTAGTTAGAACCAAAATGCCATCATATTATGTAATGACAATTTTTGGCCACTAAGGTCAAAACATGCACTTGACTTTTCACTTCTCAAACTAGTGGCTTTTTCTCAAATGCTTTCTAGACTACCAAGTTCAAAATCCAAATGATACCTTTTAAAGAGCAAATCTAAATTTAGACATGTTGTGCACTTAATATAATATGTCCAAATTCATAACTCATGGATTAGACTCAAAGTAGTAAGTACAACCATTTCAACAAACCAAGCCTTCAAACAATCACCTCAAATTAAGCTATGAAAGAACCAAAAATCAACTTTCTATTTATGGGAACATAGAAATCGACATTTTTAGGTGTCTTAAACACCTCAATAATTTTCCCAAATCAAGAAAGTGATGTATGGCTCTAACCATATCTAACACTCATAGCCATTATGGACCAACAAACTCAAGTTTCCCCAAAATTGAAAATTCAAGTACTATTCACTTCAAGAACATAACTTTACATAAATGCATTTCTAAGTGTTTTTAAGCTAATGTAGCTCATGAAACCTTTATAACAAAGCTTTCCCTAGTCTAGATTCCCATTAAACATCATTATCTCCTTACTTAGTCAAAAATTTTCGAAAATTTGAAAGAGAATAAAAGAGGTTTTAGAGATTTTCATACCTTATTCCTGATGTTTTGAAGAGAATGAGATGTAGAGAGAACCTTGGATGAACTTAGAAAAATCAAAACCGAAGTTTTTCAACATAAATCTCTTTTGAAAAATACAAAGCTTCTTTTTTGCTTTCTTGGGTTGAAAATGGCGAAAATAATAGGAAGAAGAGAGAAAAGTTGCTTTCTTTAAAGTTTTGGATGATAGGAAATAGTACAAAACATATTTAAAAGGTGGTCCCCAAGTTTCTAAAAATTCAAGTTTCATAGGGACATTTGCAGAGTAATCCAAAATTGAATTTTCTCTTAAATTGTTAGGAAAACTTATCTCTTGAACTTGAAAAATCTTGTACCAAAGGTTTTTAAATTGATCAAAAGGAGTTCGGTTTTCTTAAATCAAAATTTTTACAAAATCACTCTTGAAATTTTTTTAAAGTCGTGAAATGCAAATGTATTGGTTGAATTCAAGAGAAGTTACCTTAGCCAGAGGAATGTTCTTAAGTACTAAGTCATGGTGACTTGTTGGAAATGTCCATCCATACTCTATTTTGGCTGTGATCCTTGATTCCAACGGTTCTCCTTTGGCACCAAAGCTTAAGCAAAAGGATGTCTTTGAAACAAGGTTATCCCAGGACATATCATCATTATTGAATTGAAAAGCTTGAAAATTAAAGACTTAAAACGAAATATTTACAACGGATATGCATGAGATTGCCTCTCAAGTGCGCTTGTTTAAGGTCTTTAGCTTGACCATTCTTGTTTCCTTTTAGTTGGTGAGATTAAGGACCACCTCTTCTTGGTTAGGTCTTCTTGGTGATTTCCGCATCGCCCATTTCTTGATTTTGTAGAAGTTTTTCATTCCTTTACCTCTAAGGAAATGAGTATTGTAGCTATCCTTGGGGGTTAACCACTGAGTGTTTGGTTCATCCTTTATCATGCCCAAATTATTGTGGGGCACATCTCCTTTGGGGTCTTCCTCATGAAATAAATCCCAAACTCCATCCTTCCCCAAACTCTTATAGACCTTTTCTTCTCGAATTCTACCCTTTTTCTTTGGTTCCTTTTGGTATATCGTACCAAAAAGAGCGTTGTCTCTCTTGGTTTTAAGCATTGGGTAGGAGACTCCTTCATCGACTGTTTTGAAAATGAGCTCTTTAGTATCAAAGCATATTAAAGCTCTAGTAGTTATGAGGAATGGCGTCCCTAAGATCAATGGGAACTTGGCTTGGTTAGATTTAGTATCCACAACCACGAAGTCACACTTAACAAGTGTATTGTTGACCCTTAAATCAATGTTCTCTAGCCTTCCCATAGGAGTCCTTTTAGAAGCATCCCCTAGTAATATGAGATCCGCTCCTCTCAGGATCTTGTATTAAAATCCAAGTTCTTTCACATGGTCTAGTGAGATGACATTCAAACTAGCACCAGTATCCGCCAAAGCATCCTCAAAATGATAATCCTTAAGAGCACATAGAATTATAAACCTTCCTTCGTCATTGCTCTTCTCTAGAGTCTTTTCAATAGCT
The DNA here is from genome assembly GCA_900406275.1 of Anastatica hierochuntica. NCBI lineage: Eukaryota > Viridiplantae > Streptophyta > Magnoliopsida > Brassicales > Brassicaceae > Anastatica > Anastatica hierochuntica. The sequence continues at coordinate 94,699 of OVAN01000055.1, forward strand.
CTAGTTGTCCGGATACCATTTTCCCTCATAATCTTCTCAACTTTGTCTCTTTGGGAAATGGCCTTTTCTAGCTTTTCCTTGACAATTTCACTTGTCTTTGCTTCTTCTTCCCATTCCTTGGGAATGTCCAAAAGACTTTTATTCTTGAGCTCTTTGTAATGCAACTCAAGGATTTGCATCTTGAAGCATTGAGGGTATGGCAGTGTGGACTTAAGAACCGGAAGACTCAAAATGGGGAAGTCTTCTTCACTCACCTCCTCTCCTCTTGGCATATACCTAGGAATCTTTTCTTTTTCTTAAGTGTATCTTTCCTTGATACATTGGGTTTCTCTTCTTCTTTGCAGCTTTCCCTTTCCTTAGCTTCCCTGAAAACTCCTTCCTTAGTAGCCTCATCTTCAAACAAAGGTTCTTTCTCTTCTTTCTCAATCTCGACATCTCCTTTAGCCAAATAAGTGTTCTTCTTCTCAAGCTCCTTTCCAATTGGAGCACTTGTCTCTTCAATTTCAAGGTCAAATCCGGCATGACCTTCTTTATAAATCGGGTTTCCAACCAATTCTACATTCAAGCAATCAACAATCTCATCAAAGAGATTCAAAAAGATATTCTCAAAATCATCAATAATCTTCTCCTCTTCAAGAGTAAAGACAATATATACCGTCCAATGGTTGAATAATGTTGTTTATTTCTTTTAAGAAAGCATTAAAAAAGTCTTTGCTAGGCTCTCCCTTCTCTTTAGTCGTGGCCTTTCCATTACGGTTCGAGGTCACTTGTTAGAGTTGGAAATCTATGACCTTAACATGTGAGTCAAAAGCTTCATACTTGATGTTCATGTCTCGGTATATAGACTCTATCTTCACATTCATCTCCCCAAACCTCTTGTTTAGCTCGGCCTTGGTTTCTTTTTTTTCCTTCCACTAGCTTCTTAAGCATAGCATGATTCTCTTCTTCTTTTGTTGGACCGGTTTGTTGTTGAGGCTTTTTGTAGTAGCCTTGCTTAGGTTGGTATTAGTACCCTTGTTGGTTAGTCTTGGGAGGATAGACTTGATCTTGTGGATTCTCCACATTAGTGCTTCGGTAGGACAAGTTGTTGTTGTTGAAAGGCTTGTATCTTTGGTTGAAGGGTTTTTAGTAGTACCCTCCTTGGATTTAGCTCACTTCTTCTTGGTTCTCACCCTCTTGTCCTTCGACTTCGGTATCCGCAGAGTGAACACTTCTCCTTGTTTGTTGAATGAGCCTATCAACCTTGTTACTAAGCTCCTTGATATGGTCTTCCTTAGATCTCGTACTTCTCACCATTCTATCATAATCATCCCCATCGCAATTGTCGCTTTGAGTGAGATTGTCAATGTGTCTCTCTCTTTGGTCAGCAAAAAGACTATCAAAGCTTCCCATGAAGGCGGTGTTCAAAGCCAAGCGGTACTTTTCATGGATACCTCTATGAAAGATTTGAAGTAGGTTGCCCTTGGTAATAGCGTGGTGAGGACAACTCCTTATGTATCCATTGAAACGGTCCCAAGCTTCATAAAGAGACTCCATTCCTCCTTGTTTGAAGGTAGAGATCTCATTTCTTATCGTTTTTGTCCTTTGTGGGTGAGAAGAACTTAGCCAAGAACCTCTTTTTGCATTCATCCCATGTCGTGATAATAGAAGTCACAACACTTTTCTCCCATTAAGAGGCCTTGTCGCTTAGAGAGAATGGGAAAAAAGTCAATTCGATTACATCTTCCACCACTCCATTAATCTTTACCATCCCGCATAACCTTTCAAAGTTGTCCAAGTGCTCTAGAGGGTTTTCCAACGCAAGACCAAAATATCTAGCGTTTTGCACCATATTGATCAAGTTTGACTTGATCTCAAAGTTGTTGTTGCGGATTGGTGGGGGTCTTATACCCATCCTTTCGCAATTAGTGAATGGCTAATCACCTTCTCCAATCCTTGGTTCTTCTCTAGGGAGATGGAATGGACGGTTACCTCAGTCCTCTTGACTAACAAAAATCACATGATTTGGATGGGGGAAATCATTCTTGTTGAGGGTTCTCCATAGGTGGAGGTTTCTCTTCTCCAACTTCTTGATTCATACCCAACCTTCTTAGATGGGCTAGTCTTTCTCTAGCTCTTCTTTGTTTTGATTGTTGTCTTCCAATGAGTATTGGATCGATGTCAAGAAATCTTGTATTTGGCTCACTTCTTGACCTCGTTATCATGTACCTTCACCAATCAAAGAAAATCAACAAAAGAAATTTAGAAACTTGAATGAAATAAGGAAAAAGTAAATCCTAATCCTTAAATTTTAGAAGTCTCTGAAGATTCTAGCTAAAGCCTAAATCCAACGGCAACAACGCCAAAACTTGGCGAGGCTTGGTTCGTCTAAGTTTACAATTTATAAAACCTAAGATCACTCACAATTCCGCAAGAGAACGGGGTTGAGTTGTAGTACTTATGGTATCGTCCAAGAATTTAGAGGCTTATCTAGAAGAAGCTAAACAAAAGGAATACACTAGATATCCTAGTTTAGGGTTGTCACGAGTCTCCACTAAATCTAGCGATCAACAAGGCCAAACATAATTGAAAAGCATAAATAAAAGCAATAATTAAGCAAGCAATAAGTAAAAGCAAGAAAGAAGTGAACATGAAAGCAAACAATGAAAAAGATTGGATCTTGAGATAATAGCAATGGGTTCGGGGTCGATCTAGAGATGCAATGGAATTTGCTAAGGCTTTATTAGAGGATTAAAGCTATTCCTAGACCAAGGATTCTTCCTTAATCGATCTACCCACTCTCATGGTGAAGATCTATTCACCCATACACATTATAAGACTCAACTCTCTTTTGATGCCTATCTAAACATGTAAGTGATAGTGTTTTCACAAAAGAGGGTATTTATACTAAAGAGAGGAAGAGTGGGTGCCCTAGAAGCAAAATATCTCGTCAAAGTGCCTTGCCGTCGTCCAAAAATAGGCTACTATCGACCTGAAGATCGCCAACTGCTCACTTTGGGCAACAGAGCTGCCAACTTAAGCAGTCGTCGACCTAAAGTGAGCTGCTGTCAACCTTGAGGTTGACAACTGCTCACTTTGGCAGCTTGTGGCTTCTTGTTTCATCTTTTGGTTGCTCCTTTTGGTTCCATTTTCTCCCATAACATTTGGCTCATCTTTTCCTTGATTCCTTAGCTCCAAATCCACCTTGAATCCATCTCTAGAGCCTCCATGGATCCATCCCAAAGTTGTACCTACAAATACAAAGAAACGACATGCAAATGCAATATGATCATAAACTAGACTCTGGACTCAAACTCATGGATTCTAACACTTATGTGCAGTATATACAACCTAAATGTGGATGAAACTAAGCCAAAATGCTCTAAAATATGCAAGAAAAATATGTACACATCAATATATCAAGTTTAACTCCTTGGCTTGGTTGGATTTTGGTTTTGGTTTCTTATGGAATTTGTGGAGTTACAATTCTGGAACAAGGAGATTAGCTTCTATACGAAAGGTTTTCGAAGGGAGAGGACTAAGATTGTGATTTGTTTCTTTGATGGGGAAGCTTAAGTTTTGAATAGGGAGATCCATAAAATGAGTCTTTCAAAAATGTACTAGAGAGGACCTACAATTATTGATGTCTAAAAATTACAATTTGGAATATACTAGAAAGTTAAAAGGGTTTTTTTTGTCAATATGAGAGTGTTGAGATGGATGAATTGTTGTGAATTGGTTTATTGTTGGTGTGTTGGATGTGTCATATTAAGCTTTTTCTTAACAATTTTTGTTAGTCAATTGGTGAAAAATGGGGATGATATATACACATGTGACTGAATTGACTAAATAAAGCCCAACTTTCTCGTATTTATTAAATCTTTGTTATCTTTGATTAGAAAAAATATATTCAAGAGTGGTTTCGATGCTTCTATCTTAATGTTTTGCTCGATTTTTTCTTGTGGTCTTTTTGAACTTTTCTCAAGAGGTACAAGCTTCAGACTGGTTTTATATTTTTCTATAGCAAAAAGTTTTGGCTCGCGGGTGGATATTTAGATTGGGATTCCTGAAAGTTCAAACGATAGGAATGATTTATGGTGCATTGGTGGATTAGGGGTTTCTTGGTTTATTTTCAGGGGAACAAGTAAGAGCATTATCAAAACGAAGGGTGGAATTAAGGTCAATGTCCCAGCCCGAAACAAAAATAAAGGGATGCTGGATCATTTGAAAATACCAGTTCATTTGTAAAGATAATGAACTGTAACTGGCAAGGTCTAGTGAGCGATCTTACAGTCGACATATTGAGATATTTATGGAAAAAGTTCAAACTTGATATTTTGATTTTGTCAGAGACTAAGCAGTCGTCTATTTATTTTAAAATTTTCAATTGCATTTTGGCTATAATAAACTGTACACGGTGGATCCAATTAAATCGAGTGGTGGTCTTACTATCTTTTTTAATGATGAAATAAAACTAGATGTGTTGTTTGGTACAAATCGCATTATAGATGTTAATGCTACTGACTACAGATTTAAAGTTTCTATATCATTTATTTTTGGTGAATTGGTGGTGGCGAACCGATATAAAGGACAGGAAAATTTAGAGCTAATCGGGGCACAATGGTTAACCCTTGGATGACAATAGGTGATATGAATAAATTAATAGGAAATCATTAAAAGAGAGGGGGTAAGATGAGATCTGTGACATATTTGGTCTTTTTTAATCAGATGCTTAGACACTGAGGGATGACAGAGTTCCCGTGCGTAGGGATCAATTCTCATGGAAAGGAATGAGAAATAAACAACATGTACGGTGTAAGTTGGATTGAGTGTTAAGGAATGGGGATTGGCATATTGTTTTCGGGTACTCGAAAGTAGAATATCTGACGCGAATTGGATCAGATCACCGACCAATATTGTTAACCTTCAATTACAAACAAGAAACGTTTTATCGAAATTTACGGTTTGATGAGAGTTTGATTCGGATGGAGGGCTTGGTAGAGGTCATAGAAAGTTGATGGTAACGCACAAAAAGATTGGGGAGACAACATTTGTGGATAAAATACGCAATTGTAGAAACTCATATTCCTAGTGGAGGAAGAATACCATTATACTAGGAAAGGAAAATATTGAGGCCTGGAAAGTTAAATTGGAAGAGACTCAAAACAATGACTCGGTTCCCCAGGATGTTATAATACAAATCAAGAGGAAGCTCTAAGAAGCCTATGAGGAAGAGGAACTATACTGGAAATAGAAAAGGCAGAACTTATGGTTAAAAGAGGGAGATAGGAATACAAAGTTTTTCCTTGCTTCAACTAAACAGAGGAGAGCACGAAATAGAATCTTAGGCTTATATAACTCACAATGAATAATCGGAGGAAATTGAGAATATAACAATTGAATACTTTAACGAGTTGTTCAAACCGACTATGACAGGTGATTTTACATGGTTCTTTCGAATGTTGATCTTGTGATCACAAATAACATGAAGCAAACATTAACTAAGGATATTATTTAAGCGAAAGTGAGAAACGCGCTTTTTGCTATGCACCCCAAAAAGGGCCCTGGCCCTGACGGCATGGCAACTCTGTTCTTCCAGCGGTTTTTTTTTGGGGNGGGGGGGGGGGGGGTCCTAAAGGACAACCTAGTTAAGTTGGTTTAGGATTTTTTCGCTTAGGAAGATTTTCGATCGGTTGAATGAGACTAATACTTGTCTTATACCAAATATGAATCAACCAAAGAGGACGTCGAAACTCAAGCCAATTAGTTTATGTAATGTGGGCTATAAAATAATTTTAAAATTTTTGTGCTTAAGGATAAGAAATCTACTTCCAAGAGTAATCTCGGATACTGAATCGTCCTTCGTCTCCGAACGATTGATGACAAATAATGTTTTAAAAGTTCAGCAAATGTTTCATGGCTTACGTACTAATCATGTATGTCATTAAGGATTTATGGCCTTCAAGACAGATATGAGTAAAGCTTATGACCATAAAGAGTGGCCTCTTTTGGAAAAGATTCTTCATAAAATGTGATTTGACTCTATGTGGATCTCTTTCGCTAATGTGGTATGTCCAATTGGTGTCATATAAGGTCATTTTCAATGGCCAGTCAACCGGTAACACTATCCCATATAGAGGACTGCGACAAGGTGATCCTCTATCACCATACCTCTTTATCATTTGTACGGAAGTTCTCATTGCAAACTTAAAATGGAAGGAAATGGATGATTCTTTAATGGATGTTAAGATAGCTCGGAATAGCCTGACAGTCTCACATTTACTTTTTGCTGATCACAACTTGTTTTTCTGCAAAGCGGAGTCAATGCATAGCCAAAAGGTTTTCGATGTGCTACGGGATTATGAGGAGAGTTCGGATAACTTATCAACTTTGATTAGTCTTCAATTATTTTTGTCAAGAATGTTCCAAGGACAACTAGAGATATGATGAAAAGTATCCTAGGTATTAAAAAAGAAGGTGGTATGAGAACTTACTTAGGAACCCGAGAAAGTCTAGGGGACCAAAAAGTCAAATCTTTAATTTTATTAAGGAGCGTTAGGCGACTAAGTTAATGGATGGTCATCTAAATTCTTATTAAATGGGGTGGGGGAGGAGATTCTTCTTAAATCAGTTGGTCTCACACTCCCAAATCATGTTATGTCTTGCTTCAAACTCCCAAAGTGTTAACCTCAAAGTTAACTAGCGCGATCTCCCAATTATAGTGGAGGTCCAATAGATGTAATTGCGATCTCCCAATTATGGTGGAGGTCCAAAAGATGTAATTGCGATCTCCATTGGGTCGCATAGGACAAATTATGTATCCCAAAGGATGAAGGTTTTAAATCTATAGAAGACTTTTGTACGATTTTATTGGCAAAAAAACTATGAGACTAATTCAGTTTCCGGGTTCTCTAATTGCTCGGATATTAAGAGGCAGGTTGTTTGGTGAAAATAAATTCACCAAGAGAGCACCACTTAAAAGACCCCACTTGGAACCGCTACGAACACGTGTTTCGGGACAATGCTTTTCGACAAATGGTACTTTCAAAATCTAAGAAAAATAAGTGCTCCGACCAACTGGTACGTTTTAAACGGGTAAACGATCGCCACTCCGAATTCTAAGGAAAAGATGAAACATAGTCGATATCCACTCTGAATCTGAAGCGGATTAAAGTGTTCAACTCCGAATCCGAAGCAGATTAAAGGATATCCACTTCGAATCCAAAGCGGATTAAATAATATCAACTTCGGGTATTAAAGAAATAGGAAGTGATAAACATTAAATCTGATTCCTACGGGAAAAGAGATTTTGACTAGCACGAGATCCTGATCCTAAACGAGATGTGATTTGATAGAAGCCTATAAAAGGAAGATCCTACCACTCGAAAAAAACACACAAGAAAATATAGCACACAATACTAAAAACTACGATTCTCGCTGCTTCGAAGAGGTAACGAAACAAACCCTAGAAGAGACAATTCGAAGCAACAACGAAACCCTTGAACAATTTCCCTTAAGAAACGTTTAGGATTATTCCATTACTGTAATTAGAAGCATTGTTATTCGAATTTTAATCATCAATAAAGGATTATTCGCTTCGATCATTCCGTAGAACTGTTTTTGATTCGAACCGGTTAAATTTTCCCGAACATTTTGGCATTAGAAGGATGAGGTAATTTTAACTTTGTTGGTGTACGACGAGACTATGGATCCCAAGAATCATTTAGTGCAATATAGGCAGTTGATATCTCAACAACAATTGAAAAGGAGTATCGTGAAGAACGTATGTGCAAGGATTCAGTTTAAGTCCCACCGGATCGACTGCGCAGTGGTTTACGAACCTACGAAATGCGCTAATAGAATCTTTTGCATCACTAACGGACCGCTTCGTTGAACAGTTTGCTAGTAGCAGAAATTCGGAAAAGACAGCGGATGACCTATATGAAGTAGTTCAGAAAAGAGGAGAACCGCTCCGCGACTATGTACACGGTTTTACCAAAAAAAGGTTTCCATACCTTGTTGTGTAACCTCTACAACCATCTTTGCATTCAAAAGGGGTTGCTTCCAGAAGGGGAGCTGTACAAATAGCTCACAAAATACTAGTGCAGAACGATTGAAGATGTACTCTCTCGAGTGTGGGTGCAAATTAAGTGGGAAGAGGATATGGCCCATCGTCGTCGGTATTTTCCACGATCTGATTCATGCGCGGTGTGGAATAACAAAACACCTAAGGACGATAAATCTACCACAAATAACGAGAATGCAAGCAGCAAAAGCGACAAAAGGAACAGCCATCAACCTATCAACCGAGTGGAAAGCAAAAAACGATGATAAATTACTTTTTAATATTTTGGCTTTGGATTTGTATGTCTACGGACACATATTTTAATCAAAGAGTTTTCTAATGAATTTATGTAGCTCAACCCTGACCACGGTAGCTTTAAATCCAATGAAAAGATAATTTCTATATAAAGTTTAAGCTTTCGCCACAGTCATTGCAAAGGGAATGACAATGAAACCACCTCAAGGAAAGTGAAGTAGCAAAGAACGTTGCCAGACTACCAAAAAGAAAAGGTCTCAGTGTGTATGCCACAATGCTATATGAAAATATAAGCGGTACCACAGCTGAAAACTTATAGAAATCTACAACCCTCAAAATTATGAGTTTTAAAAGCATTTCCATTCCGAAATTGTAACCCATCAAAATGATGCCGCTTCAAAAATGGGGTCAAACCTATGGAGAATGTAGGTAGAAAAAGTTACCACTAAAAAAAGAAACCCTTCGAAAGCCTTATCAATCTGAAAAGTCAAAAAAACTGAGGACTAATGTCGTTAAAAAAAGTGAACACTCTACCAAAATCTCCACAGAGCAGTGGTCACTCTAAAGAAGTGGTAAATTTAGAAAAACGATTGCTTCAATAAATAATACTTCCAAATAAGAGCTCTACAGAGTGTTTCCAGTCCACAAATGTGGCAAACATAAAATCCCACTCCAAAGGGGTGGTAACCATAAAATATCGCTCCAAAAAGGTGATTAACTTAAAGTACTGCTCCCAAAGAGGATGTCGTCGCTCCAAAAAGCTATAGAGTTTACAACATAACGACTCCAAAAATGTGGTAAATTTAGAGAAGTTGTTGTGACTAAGCTAATTTGAAACACTTTTAATACTCTCTAAATTCTAAATAGAAATTAGTGAGTGGAGGGAAGTTTTTGAGTGAAAGTTAATTCACCAACGGAGCGCCACTTAAAAGATTTCACGTGGAACCGCTACGAACGCGTATTTTGGAAAATGGTTTTCGACCAATGGTACGCCTGGAATATAAGGAAAAAGCATTCCGACCAACTGGTAAATCCAAACCAGGGTCGACGATCGCCACTTCGAATTATAAGAAAAATATGAGACATAGTCGATATCCACTACGAATCCGAAACGAATTACAAAATTTCACTCCAAAACGGAAGCAGATTAAAGGATATCCACTCCTAATTCTGAAGCGGATTAAAGAATATCCACTTCGGATATTAAAGAAAACGGAATCGATAAACATTAAATCTGATTCCTACATGAAAAGAGATTTAGACTGGCATGAGATCTTGATCTTAAAAGAGATAGAGTTTGATAGAGGCCTATAAAAGGAAGAGCCTATCACTCCAAAAATCACACGGAAAAATATAGGAAACAATACTAACAACTATAATTCTTGTTACTTTCAAGAGGTAACGATACAAACCCTAGAAGAGACAGTTCGAAGCGACATCGAAGCCCTTGAATAATTTTTCTTAATCAATGTTTAGGATTATTCCATTTATGTAATTCGAAGCGTTGGTATTCAAAAATTAATCATCAAATTAAGGATTATTCGCTTCGACCATTCCATATAACTATCTTGATTAAAAAAAGATTAAAATTTGCTCGAACAAAGGTATTTCCGGAAATTCTACCCTTTAAATGCCAAGAAATTGTATTAACCTTCTTTTGGATGGAAGATTATTTTTTCACTCAGGGACTACTCAGGTAAGTGATTCAGATACAAATAGGTTCAAGGATTAACACATTAGTATAGCATGACTCGTGGATTTTGGATATATGTCACACTAAGGTCGGCGAGAAGACATAATAGTGTTTGGTATCCTCGATTAAAGGTTCAGTAGTTTATAAATCCCACCATGAGGGAGTGGCACATGCCGATCTCACAGGAATTTATTGATCCTAAGGACATAGCCTTGGTTCGTGAAATCAACCCAAGTCGAACTACTAAACATGATGGGTTGATATGGCATTATATTAAATCAGGACAATATACAGTTAACTTGGGGGTATAAACTACTTAATTCTTTAGAAATTGCTCGGATAAATAATAATGACTAGGGGCATAGTTTGGAGGTTTAAAGGCATTTGCATGGAAGGTTCAATGCTCTTTGAAAATACAATGTTTTCTCGGGCAAGTTATCATAGGGAGTTTGGTAGTGAACACATAACTCGTTTCTAGGGGAATACAATGTGATATGGTGTGTAAGAGATGTGGTAATCACGAGGAAACTACTAGTAATGCCTTTTTCGAATGCCCAACGGTTCTACAAAATCTGGACCTTCTATAGGAACCCAACACGGGCAGAGATGTTCCCAACAAAAACACTCGATACTAATATGAATTATCTAATTTGGAGGAACCCCTAAAGAGTTAAAATAGAGATCGACATGAAATTTTTCCATAGATCTTATGGCTCATATGAAAATCAAGGAATCAAAAGGTCTTTCAAGGGGTACCAACTAGAGTATAAATAAATTTTTAAAATGCAAAAATTGAATATTTAGCTTGGAAGGAAGCACATATCATACGCCCTGCTTTTGAAGAACATGCCCATTCTCAGGCAAGGGAGGCCAATTACTTAATTCGTCATCTAGACGGACCTTGGAAACCGACAAACCCATCCTCTGGACATGGTTAGGTCTGCATGGAGAGAGATGAGAAGATAATCCTACTCGGGGCAAAGTGTCATAGGTGAAGTTTTTCTCCACTGCACTCAGAGATGGAAGTTTTGTTGTGGGCGTTGTCAAAGATACGCAGAAAAAGAATAAACTGCCAAGACTTTGAGACGGACTGCATTGAGCTCACCAACATCCTACAACACTCGGACGACTGACCAGCTTTCAACATGCTCATTCAAGATCTTCATACTCTCCGTTGACATTTTCTAGACTTTTCTCTATCTTCCATCCCGCCCACGAAGAATACAAAAGCGAACTATCTGGCTCGAGGTGCTCAAATTATTTTTGACGATTTTAACATTGGAAACTCAATTCCTCCAACTTGGGATATCAACGATAGAGTGAAATTTTAATTCATGTTTAGTTGATAAATAATTATACTAAGTGGGGTGTATTAGACTAAGTATTAGGGAGTATTTGATTTTTAGTGAGTTTTAGAAGATATTGGTGAATTAGGAAAGTTGTTGTGATTTGTTTTTAAAATTATCTTCAATCCCACCTAAAATCATGTGATTTGGATTTTGTATTTTATCAAAGAAACTCCACTAAAACACTTTAAAGTCACTCAAAATGAACCACTTAATTTTTTTTCAGTAACAGTGAATTTGATGATACATTTTAAAATCACTACTCCAATAACACAGAGTTTTGAATGACTTTTTAAAATTCTTGTTTGAATAACATGAGATTTCAAATTTTAATACAAATTCTTCTAAAACACTGATTGAAGCAGTCATTTCCCTTAACATGTTTTTCACTTATCACTTTTTTCTTTTTCTTATTATTGTTTTAGGGCTTTTGTATCGTAGTCTTGACTGAAAGAGAGGACAAGATCCTATCCTCCACTAAATCTTATAAAAATAAATCAATTTTTTCTTCTGTTCGAATCGATTCGTTTACCCTTCTCTTGTTTGTTCCTTTTGGAATTTAGGGTTTTCATAAAACGTGGGACGAGTTAAGTTTAAGGGAAAACCTACCAGTTGATGAGATAATTTCTAGTTTTCTACCGAGATTAAACCCGGACTAATCGCAAGAGCACGATGGTCTCTTGTAATATAACATCAGGATAGATCCACAAGGAGCAAACACTAACGCACTAAGCTATGTAGATTCTATGGTTAAGCTAAACCAAAAAAGGGATTAAGGTTGAACACATAACTACTTAAGCAATATGAAACTCAAGAAACAAGAACTAAACAAAGAAATAAACAAGACAAAAGATGAAGTTTGCAAATGATGATAAAGCGATGTGGATCATAGGCTATATAATTGAAATAAGGAGATCAAGTGCTAATCAATGATGCTCAATCATGCAATATGAACCATTCAATGGCAAAAACCAATCAAAGTCAACTAACTCATTCCCATGAGACTAATCCATTTACTAATCACTTAATCTTACAAATGTCCTGATGATAATTAAGAAACTAATGATCATTAAGCATAAGTCGTATAAGCCAAAAAATCTTCTCTAACAACTATTCCCATAGGTTGAGAATGAAAAGCATGATTAAAGTTTTCTTGGGAATTTCATCGAACACCTTCCGGGCGTGAAATTCCTAAAGTCTAGATTCAATTTTCCCAATCCTAATCTAGCATTAAGCAACCTCTAAACATGTGAATCTACCAAGATCAAGCATCAAATATCATTCATAAACACTCAATCATCCCTAAATCTACTAACCCATAATCCACATCTAAAAGACTACTCACACATAGCTAAAGAACATGTAAGAATGATAGAATCAAAGGTAATCATCATTAAGAAAGAGAAGAGAAATGAAAACCCAAAATTTCTTAAAGGATTACAAAGATTCAACACAAAGCATTGATCTTAGCTAAGAGAGGCTCAAAAGAAATCAAAACTTAGGTTTTTACAAGTCTTAGAAGTGTATTTATACTAAACAAATCGGATCGGATCGATCCAAAACAAACCGGATCGTATCAAAGCAAATTTGGTGTTTTTAGAGGTTCCTGGCAGTCTAGGACTTTCTGGTTGGCGGTCCACAACCTCTCTTCTCAGGTCGCCGAGTTTCAGAGATGTCTTCGGTATTTCACCCATAACGTTTGAACCGTAACTCGGAATAAGCTGAAAACACCGCCTTATTGAAGCTAACTCAATATTCTATCTTATGTCAAAATTGGAGCTCAATCCAATAACGGGAAGGCGTCCATCTGATCACATATTTAAGACACTTTGGCCGGTTCTCCATCTAACATCTACCCATTTGCATCCAAAAACATTTTTTCATCATTCTATAAGCTCCATGCCTTTTTCATCATTCAATCCATCAATTGAGCTTCAAAGTACCTAAAAGTTCTAAAGAAATGCAATGCAAAACATCAAATATAACCTAAAACTGTAAGATGATCAATCTAGACTAAATGAGACTAAAACTAATACTAAAACTTCTAAATGAGCTAAAAGAGATTGAAAATCATGCAAAAATAATACTAAAAATGATACAAAATACANTTTTTTTGAGTTTTTAATATGAATCAATATGTAACATCCCTAAAATATTGCCAAGGCCAATCAAAATTATCTACAAACAAGTCCAAAAAGACAAGAGTATTTTTGCTTTGTTAAGGGCAAAATAGTCTTTTCTCATGCTAGGT